>JAMQGT020005621.1:0-36898 GCA_024447675.2 Pterophyllum scalare
CCAGCCCGCTGTAGACCAAACACCGCCTGGTCCTCCTCCTCCTATAGTCTGATGGATAAATAGAAAGACCTCCCGGTACGCACAAATTCACATCCAAGGGGGGTTATCCTTCATGTCTTGGGGGGAAAAAGCCACCTGTTAATTTCACAGGCCGACAGCTTTAAATTCAATAGACAAAAATTCAGCGAAAAGACCGCGACAGCGCAGTATTAAAGCGTAAATAACCGCGCCAAGGCACACACAAATAAACAGAGGAGCTAAATATAAAAATCATTAGGTAACGGTGATTATGTGGAGCCTGGACCGGCTCTGTTTGTGTGAAGGCCGCCCGTCACGACACACAGCTGATCACGGCCTGACCGGCTAACCAGCGGCTAACGTTAGCTCAAGAGAGCTAACCGGGCTTTCCAACGGTCCCTCCTGCCTCACCTCGGTATAAACCGACTTAAACTGACAGCGTGAGCTTTAATCTTATTCAATAAACAAAGCTAGTTGGGTTCTAACTCACCTGAATCGGTATCGCAACATAGTTCTAAAGCCCTCGGTATTTCTGATCAACACTAGCCTACCCAGGAGTTAAAGTTCCGATCCGGGTTATTTCCGGCACTGACGTCATTGCCACGTCTCCTTTACTGAGGCTGGAAAATGCCTGTAGTGCCAGGCCACCACCACCAGGGGTCGACAAATTACCTGCTGAGATGGCGCCACAGGAGTTCGCTTCAGTGCAGGGAAAAGTGCAGAAATTATTTAGTTCAGTGTAACTAGTGAAGCAGCCCGTGAGTGTCCTGTCTTGGCTGACAGGAGTGATACCTGGGTTATTTCAGTTACTGTTGCCTTCTGTAAGGAAAATTTTATTTTTCTTTATTAAAGACCAGGAGAGGAATAATCTGAATGCAATGAAATATTTATTAAAGACTTGCAAGTCGGAGCAGGTACAGGTAAACAACAACAAGGTTGCTTAGGACAAGTGCTCAGTGAGGCAGGTCTCACTGTCCATCTTTTATACACATCAAATGTCTACGTGTCATTACACAAGAGCTTAAACAGACAACAACTGGATACAAATGAAGAAGCTCTACTTAGGTGTTATCCATCATGGACTCTGGGTTAATAAATGTTTTTCACTTTTAGTCGTTATTAAAAAAAGATTTTAAGCAAGCATCACATTTCTTAATAATTAATGTCCTCATTAGGTACTGGTTCTTTCCTTCACTCTGCCAGAGGCCTCTGCGTACTTCACTTTTCATACACACAGGGCACAGAAAGTTCAACACAATGATACACTTAATATATTTTTCTTATTCTAACATTACCTGATTGTTAGTACTGATTTCTTATTTAATACTTAATCACAAGCAAGAATTAAATTCCTCTGAAACACTATGCTACGTTATACCAAAGCTTATTATTATGCATTAAGTTAACATAAAAGATTAATACTTTTCTAAATTTTTCTAACACCTTCCTATCAGTTTGAAGCAGTTTGGCCATTCTTCTCTGACCTCTGGCATCAACAAGGCCTTTTCTCCCAGGGAATTGCTGTTCACTGGATATTTTCTCTCTTCTATAAACCCTAGAGATGGTTGTGTGGGAAAATCCCTGTAGATCAGTAGTTTCTGAAATACTCAGACCAGCTTGTCTGGCAACAACAACCATGCCATGTTAAAAGTCCCTAAACTCATCTTTGTGCCTCAACTTACAAACTCAACAGACGTCCTGTATAGGAAGGGCCAGAGTCGACTCCATCTGCTGAGGAGACTGAGGTCGTTCAGTGTCTGCAGGACTCTCTTAAAGACTTTTATGACTCAGTGGTAGCATCTGACATTTTCTATGCAGTGGTCTGCTGGGGTGGTGGATGCACCAAAAGGGACAGAAGCAGGATTGACAAACTGGTGCGGAGGTCGAGCTCTGTGCTGGGATGTCCTCTGGATTCTGTGATGGTGGTGGGTGAGAGGAGGATGTTAGCAAAGCTGGCATCCATTATGGACAACCGCCATGACCCTCTGCATGAGACTGTGGGTGCACTGAGCAGCTCTTTCAGTCAGAGACTGAAACATCCTCACTGCAGGAAGGAGCGTTTTCGCAGGTCATTCATCCCAACAGCAGTTAGACTGTGTAACACATCATTATGTCATGAGTCACTTGGACACTTTACCTCCACTGCCATCACTTATGCACACAGTGTACCTTTACATATAGTACACATACATTTTGTTTATTTACACTCCCACTCATAATGCATACTGTGTATGCTGTATACAAATTACCAGCTACAAATGTATATAGTGTTTTTGATATCTTTGGCTGCTTTTAATATGAGCACCCACCATTTAAACAGTCTACATAAGGAAGACATAATAGGTCTCCTTTGAAATGTTCTCCAATGGATTTATCTCAAAGACCCATTTCCATTGCTGCCATCAGCAATAGATACTATGTATCATGATGCTGTTATAGAATAACAGTTATGCTGTTTGTGGTGCTGTGCATTATTGCCAGAGATCTCCACTATGGTCTTATATGCACAAAGGACATTGTTCCAGAAGTCTTGTGGTTTGTTCAGATGTAACTTTGCAAACCTAAGCTATGCTGCCATGTGCTTTTAGAGAGAAGATTCTTTCTCCTGGAAATGCTTCCAAAAACACTGAGCAAGTCATACTTGTTCAGTGTTTTTCTAATTGTTCTGTCATAAACTCTAGCATTTAACAGACTGAGGCCTGTAGCGTCTGTGCCGTAGCTCTATGGTTTTTGCAATTTCTCTGAGCATAGGCTTTGGGTGAATTTGTTGGGAGGTCCACTCTTGGGAAGTTTGGCAGCATTATGAGTGTTTTCAACTTGTGAATAAACTTTCCCACTGTAGAGTAATGGACATCAAATTGTTTGGAAATTACTTTATAACCATTTCCAGATTGATGGGCCGCAGGAAATGCTTCCTCAAGGTGACTGCTGGTGTCTTTCCTCTTTGCATTATGTTAACACACACCTGAATGCTCCAGAACTGCAAACTGCCAAATCTACTGCTTTTATAGAAGTGCTCACAGTTCTTTGTGATCATTTAATCAAGTACATTTGATTAGCAGCACCTGCCTGCTACTTACCTTCTGAATTCCCGTGAAAGCTGTAAGGGTGTACTTAGTTTTTTACACACTGCTTCTGCACTTTGGCTTAATGTTTGTTCAGTAATGACATGGTGTAATATGTCACATTTTATTGTTCATTTTAGGCTGTGTTTACCTAATTTTGAAACCCTGAATTGTAAACAATAGAATTATAAAGAACATCACTATGTCAATAACGTATAAGTCAAAGAAGATGTGCCATTGTTACATTTAAATGCTGAAGGAAAAATTAAATCCTGAAGTTCTGTGAGAGAAGACTGAGCAGACAGAGAGACAGAACATGATTGGCTGCTGCCTCGGGTGATTCGACCGACCTGCAGGTATGGTATGGAAAGAGCGAGATAACATCCAGGAGGCTCTCTGATCTCCTCTCATGCCTACTGGTACCCGCATCCTCCGCCTGACGGGATCAAGCATGCCCAGACCACAAGTATGTCCTCTCCCATTCCCTGATAGACCCCCAACTGCAAACCCCACCCTGCACCTTTCCACCTACTACAGCTACACCTCATTCACCTTTCTATACCTCACTTTAATCCACCAAACGTATCTCTTCCTCTCACTTTGAAATATCACTGTATTGTGTGTTTTAATCTGCCGTGCTAAAGGGAATGGTCCCTATCAGGACAGAACAGTTTCTCCTTGAAAACTTCCTCTGTCTTTGTGATTTCAATTCTTCTTTTTTTTATGTATTACATTCACTGCAAAGCTAGATCTAATTTTATCAATCCTAGTTTTATATTGTTTATATTTTTTAAAACATTTATACTTATTTTGGTCCTGATTAAATAGGTGGACAATCTTTGGCTGGATTTCTGTAATGAAATCCTGTGAGTTTGAGCCATTGGATAGATGGCAGGTCCCCTTAGGATTATTTGCAATAACTCATTAATCTCTGGCTTTTCTTAAAACACCATCATGCCAGAGTATTTATTTTTCCAGTATTTAAGCTAAAAACATTCCCATCAGCCTTTGTCACACATAGTTTTTAGTTTTGGGATGTGTTAGTGACTTTGTTCACAGAGAGCAAAATATATGTATATTTTCAAAGTTGAGAGGAATTAAACTTCCACGTAACACAGACGTCTTCCTACTACATTCCCAGCCTGTTTGACTCTACACAAACTGTTTCCCATGTAGTAACAAGAGCCGTAAATCGTTTATCAAGGTTGATGTCCTTCACTGGAGTGAGAAAGACAAGGTCTGTGGATCCATGTTTCTGCCGAAGATAACACAGTTTGTTTATTCTGTAAAATGAAAAAAAGTTCTTTGTGTTCACAAGAGACTTTGAAAAAAGCTCTCACTTTCCAGTCAGATCATTGGAACAACGGAAGCGCATACAAATCTTCTTTACTCTGCACAATACTGAGCTGAATCTCACTTAAAAAAAAAATTATCTGTGTTTCTCTCACATACACAGGAGAGCTGATACTATCTAACAACACACACAACACTAGCAGGCCAGATAGCGTCCAGTACCTGCTTGAACACAGCTGCTGCTACAAAAGCAGGGAGGAAACCATGGCTGGAGTTATTAGAAAAACAATGACGCCAAATGCAGAGAAAAGCAAGGTGGAAAAATACAGGAAAGCCTGATACAGGAGCAAATACTGGCAGGGACAAATTGACGGGTGCAGAGTGATGGAGACAGACACCAAGCTACTGGCTGAAAACATGCAGAAAGTCATGTCAATGTATGAAATGCACATGCATATTAGCAGAGATCATGTTTCTGTCTTTCATAGCACAATTCTTAACATTTTTACAGGGTTTTGAGGAGATGTAAGTGGCTTTTAAAAACTGCTTTTGAGGTTTGGTTGCATCGAAATTCATGACTCACTCTGTCCTTTTCGCTTTCCCTCTCCGTCTCACTAATCTTGCTGCTATATTTAGTCTTGGCATTATGCCCTTCGACAGATAGGTTGGCAGCAGCACGTAGCTCATCTCCTCTCCAGTATTTCCTCTCCTTTCCTTGCCTCTTCCTCAAAGCAGATCCTGCAAGATCCAGCTGCCATTCACAAAGAGATGTTAACATCTAACACACACTGCATCAATCATTACTAATAAGTCTGTTAGACGTGATCATAAATGTACAGCCTGAGATATAGAAAACCTGTAATTAACATTATCACCAGCTTCAGGTCTGAAGTCTGCTGTGTATGATGAAATATTCTAATGAGGGACTGAACATCACATTCCCAGCATCTTTCATCATCTTTATCACAAATGCCTGTGAGTGAAAGGCACTGTACTCGCCAGCAGGGCTGCAGACAGGTATGTGCACAGAATACACACACAAAATCTTCCCTCAGAGGCTCTCACACACTTGCAAATACAAACTGCTGGGTATCTTTGCTGAGCATTGGGGCCACAAGTAGCACAAGTAAACAGACTCACTTGCAGGGCAATAAAGCATCATAAAATCAAACTGCTTAAAGTAAGTGCAGGTAGCTCATGTGTAATTTTTCCACTCAAACAGTGTGGGGCTGTGCACACCTTTGTACTTGCCCAGCTTCTGACTTCAGCAGTACAGATGAGAGGAGGTGAGAAAACAATATTATGTCTCATAACACCGGGTGGCATCATCAGCCATTGCGCAGTTTTTCTCTGCGCCCAACTCCCATGGTGGCACTGTAATGAAAAATGCCTGTTTGTCTTTCATTACTGTCAAACGAAGGATTAAAAGAAAAGAAAAACACGGGGCGGGGTGGGGGATGGAGGGGAGGCGAGGGGGTAGGGATGAGGTCAAAGCACAGGGGACGTCAGTTAGACAAGGAAAGCAAAGGTTTTTTTTTTTTATATAAAAAATAAGACATTTTCTTTAATCACATCTGTAACATCACGGCTCTATCCTGGTATCATTTTGAATATATTTGATGATGCAGTATACACTTTAATGTGGACATTAAATTGATTAATTGGCATTTATATACTAATACATGAAACATAGAACTGTATTGTTTTCTACAAAGACATAGTAAAAGGGCACAAATGGTGTAGCAGCAAAAAAAGAGTGTAGTTTCATTTTCTATACATGAGCTACAGTATTACAATGTATTGGCAGAGAAGAGATTCTTTGCAAGGTACAGCAATACAAATGAAGTAACAAATACATTTCTAGAGTATGCACTACGTCATACACATAGTCATGGCAGGATATTAGAGATTATAAAAGTTATATTGTTAGTAGGGGGTATCTATAGGCCACTAAGACACCGGAGGCTAGAACAGGGCTAACAGTATGATGTAGACTGTGCAAGTACAAAGCACAATGATGTTTAATGCTCACACAGGATCAGGACATCTGATATTAATATTAATATTTCCAGGTGTTACAGCTTAAAGAATTGTGATGCTGAAATAACATTTGCAAGTACATGCAATAGCTGTTGCTTTTACTGTTCAGAATTAGTGCTTTGAAATAAGAAAATTTGGTCACAAGAAGTAACATTTGGAGCCCGAGTGGCACCCAAAAAGTTATCTCAGCACCAAAACTCCCATAGGTGGAATGATGTTGATTTTTCACATGTCTGCATGAATGGAGTCTATTTGCTCCTTCAGGTCTGCCCTCAACATATGTATTTATGTTTGCTTATTATCACCACTGGACTAAGCTACAGTATATGTAATCTGTACTGAGGTCCCTGAAATCTTAGGTTTCCCAAAACGTTTGACTTCTTGCTCACAAGATACATTTTGTTCCCTATTATTAATAAATGAAGACTGAAAAAGAAATATCGGCTCTTGCAAATAAAAAATGCATGGACGGACATAGCTGCAGATGAGTTTAGAGGAATAATTTGAAACAGTGCTTCCCAACCTTTTTTGTATCTCCACACTCCTGCCTAAAACTCTTCTGATGTTTATTTCTAAACTAAATATGGACTACATTTAGGTTAGTATTTAAACTCATGATGAGAATCTCCAGTTTCACCACATCACAAAGGTGCTCTATTAGACTGAGATCTGGTGACTGTGGAGGCCATTTGAGGCCATTGTCCTATTTAAGAAGTCAATTTGAGATGGTTTGGGCTTTGCATTATCCTGTGGAATCAGCCATCAGAGGATGGGTACACTGTAGCCATAAAGGGATGGACATGATCGGCAAAAATACTCAGGTAGGCTGTAGTGTTTAAATTATTTTTAGCTGATACTAAGGGGCCCAAACTGTGCCAAGAAATCACCCCCTGCATGGATCCATGCTTTCATGCAGTTTAAATGAAAAATTCTGACCCTACCAATGTGGCAGCGGAAATCAAGACTCATTAGACGAGGCAACGTTTTTCCAATCTTCTATTATCCAATCTTGGGTGAGCCTGTGCAAGTTGTAGCCTTAGTTTCCTGTTTTTTAGCTGACAGGAGTGACACCAGGCATGGTCTTCTGCTGCTCAGATGCTCTTCTGCATTAAACCAGCCTGTTTGGCACCAACAACTCTCCCACATTCAAAGTCACTTAAATCACCTTTTCTCCCCATTCTGATGATCACATTGACCTTCAACAGGTTGTTTTGACCATGTCTACATGCCTAAAGGTACTGAGTTGCTGCCATGTGATTGGCCACTTAGATATCTGGATTAATGAGCAGTTGAAAAGGTGTCCCTAACAAAGTGGTTGGTGAGTGTATTTAGCTAGTCATTTCATTTGTAATGTTTGCTATCAATTTCAGCTGTGCTGTCTATTCATACTACTCATCCATTACTTTTAAGTTGACAGTTAACTTCAAACTTGTTCAGGTTCACTCAGTTTTTTTAATTTAAATTTGAATTTCTGTTATTTGTGTTATTTTATTTCCAGATCATCTAGCCACACATTCCTAGACACCGGCTAAGTTCCTGGTTGGGAATTACTTGTCTAAAAAAAAACAAAACACTTTCACACTTTCTTTGCTTTCATGTCTGCATGTAGATAATAAGATTGATATTTCACCATGTCTGCCCAAGAGCTAAATAAGGAGTTAGACTTTCAGCTGGTAGTTTAGCTTAAAGCTCAAAAAGTAAACAGATGGCTTTGCTAGGTCCAAAAGTAAAAAAATCTGCCCGCTGTGCAGAACCTTTAAAGCTTGTTATGTATTAAATCGGTCCAAAAAACCATAGTGAGATGCTGCTGCACTGATTTACCTCTGGACGCGAGCTGTTCCCCTCTGTTTCCAGTCTTCATGCTAACTCCAGCTTAATTTTCACTGTACAGATATGAGAGCAGTATCAAACTTGTCATCCAACTCTAAAGTGTATTTCCCAAAATTTCAAACTATTACTATAAATTCCAAGATTGTTCAGCAGTAGTTTGAAGCTGCAAAAACTTTGGGAAACCATTTCCTCTTCCACATTATCACACAGTGTCTGGTCTGTACTCCAGGACCAGTTTTCCTTTCATGAAAACTCCTATAGGTTCCTCTAAACCAGTGATGATCACTACAGATCTGATACAACTCCAAGTCTCTACAGCCGAGACAATGCTTATTGCTAAAACTATCATTATCTTAAGAAGAGGTCTGAAATATCACAGAGAAAGTAACAATAATGCTCTAATACTTGGTCATTAATATGCTATGATATAGAGGTAGTGATTTAAGCACTGATCGACAGTAATAAACACTGAACGATGAATTTGAGCACGAAAAAA
This sequence comes from Pterophyllum scalare, assembly GCA_024447675.2. Taxonomy (NCBI): domain Eukaryota; kingdom Metazoa; phylum Chordata; class Actinopteri; order Cichliformes; family Cichlidae; genus Pterophyllum; species Pterophyllum scalare. Next base: position 8,743 of record JAMQGT020005621.1, read on the forward strand.
GTAATCTCATTTGAGGAGAGTATAAATACAAAGCTTATCACAGCAGCCACAGAAGCAGGTTGCTTCAAGGCTGACACATAAATAATTCCCAATCTGGACTGCACACTGTTTCAGGGTGACTGTTCCGCAACCAGCAGGATTGTATGAATCATGGGGCAGAGTAAAGACATGAATCGAGGAGTTTCAAAGCTACTGTTTCCCATGGTGCTAAGACGTCACAAGCTCTCACAAGTTTAACACAACACACAGGCTGTGAATGGGTGTCAAACAGGGTTTTAAACTCCATGACCTGCCACTTTAGGCCAGTTGAGCTCAGGCTTTAGCTCGTCACAATGACTGACAAGCTGCTCAAGACCTCATCCTTTCTGAAGCAGCCATGGTTCAAATCCCTGTTCCCACCCAGCAGCAATGAACCAACATGGAGTTAGACCAAGAGATTCAGTCAGAATATAAACAAGTTATGTTCCAGCTGAACAAAACTCTTTCCATCGGGGCTCTAACGTGCAAAAACAACAGCCGTGTTTTCCTTTTACTGCACTGGGGATGGCTATTTGCTTGGTTTCTGTGTGTTACCAACAACACTACCCTATTGACTGTTTGAATCACACATTATGATGTATAGTCTCTGCACCCATCTCTGCCGTGTGAGTTTGAGTGTGTGACTCACACATTTGTGGCCCATGTGAGTCATCTCTGTTTAAATTCAATACATTTGGGTATTAGCTGGCCACCCAGTGTGACAGATGTGGACGGATTAAAGATGAAAGAAAAAAACAAAAAACAAAGACAACTTCTGTAATATAGAATATCTTTCAAATCAACTCAACAGAATTATAATAACATATAAAACAGAGGCAAGTAATACAATACTTAGTGAAGACTTTGCAGTAAATTGCAAATACACAACAACTGACATATATTTGCACACTTGGTGTGGCACAAACAAAAGCTTATGGCTACCTGCATTCATTTCACATGGCGTGTGTGTGTGCTGCGGCAGTGTCTGAGTGTGTGTGTAGCATCATCTGTGTTCCTCGTTTCATAAGTGTGAATGTTTGTGTGTGTGTGTGTGTGTGTGTGTGTGTGTGTGTGTGTGTGTGTGTGTGTGTGTGTGAAGCAGTGGACAGCCGCCAGGCCTCATTATTGTCATTCTCCTCACTGACTAAAAGAGAGGCAAAGAGAGGCGATGCGGCTCTTTTCAATCGAGGAACCGAGGAAAGACGGAGACAAAAGGCTGAAATTAAACAAATGCCGGAAAGCGGCCTGGAGAGCCAGCTTTGAATAAGAGAGAGGGGCTGCACGGTTAACCCATGTGGGTCTTTTCAGACCACACAGACCACACAGATATATTCCATCCCAGCACGCAGCTCAACTATTGGTCCATGCACACTAGGGTGCCAGTTTATGTGCATGTCCTATGACATTCTTGTATGTCTGTTATATGTGTGTATGTGTCCATCAGTAATCTGTTGCTGTTGTTTCCCTAATCCTCTGCAAAATACTGGCCTTGACTTAAACCTGGAATCTGTCTCCATGTGCAGTTTCCTTGCGAGGACACCTGTGTAAGACTGCTCCTCTGCATCCACATTGTTCTCATGGAGTATAATCGCTCTTGTTCCCACTGTTTACAAGTTTAATTGCAGGTGGAAGGAACTTCCTGGAGTCCAGCCTCCAAAACAACAGGGCAGCATGTTCACCTGCAGGTTTGTGGACACCATGAACAATTTTGTCTGTTTATTCCTGTGCCTCTCAAAGTTGCCACTTCCATCCTCCACTCACTGGTTGTGTTTTGCGATGCTGCGTGTCAGTACACGCCATGTACATGCAGACTGATAGAATCTTTCCCACAGAAGCAGGAAAGGCAGAAAGACGTTTGCACACAGCAGATTTATGCAGTGATGATGAACTTGTTGCTTTGTTGGAGCTCTGCTACAGGTTCTTCTGTGTGCTTCCCCTTGGTTTGAGATGCCGCATGTCCAAGCATCTGTATGGTCAATGGCACTGATGCTGGGAGTGGGCGATGAATCGACAGGGATTTGGTGGAGAGACGGAGGCGAAAAGAAAGTGGGTGGAAATATCAAGTCCTCATGGCTTCGCACCTAGAGCAGTAAACAATAAAAAAGAGGAAGGTGAAATCTTTCCTCACATGTGAGTCTGGATATGAAGTGAGCGTGTACATTTTTTAAAAGTATATATATATATATATATATATATATATATATATATATATATATATATATATATATATATATATATATATAAAATTTGTTTCCATGGGGACTGACTTGCAGCGGCGAGGGTTGAGCTTCCGGCCTTTTCGGCTGCAGGTTTCAGCCGCAATGGTACAGCGACACTGACATGAAATTGCATCCAAGGCCCACTTCCTCCCTCGGCACGGACGACAACGGGTTGTAGGAGAGGGGGAGGGAGAAGGAGAAGGAGCGGGGGATGGGGTGGAAGTGGTAGAGGGAGAGATATTGGTGGGAGGCAGTGAGGGTGGAGGAGGAGAAGATGTGGTAGAAGGAGTTGGAGGAGCATGGGTTCTGGATGGAAGAGGGATTTAGGAAAAGTGTGGTTAGATGCTGAATTTATTAATTCACTTTTTAAGAAACGCCAGTGAATACAGACTTAACTGACATGTGGCAGACTATAATGTTTTCCATGTTCTCCAACATTTGCTCATTAGCACTAAACAGCAAAGAAATGTTTTTAGTTTTGTTCAGACTTGCTCATTAAAAGGTTGGACTAATTGAAAATGTCCCTAATAGCAGTTTTTGATGATACACTACAGGCATTTAGCCATGTTTAAATACCATAAAAAGTCCATGTCATTGTGCAAACAATAAAGGATCATCAAACAACATCCTCTGAAGGCCATAAACGTGCGTACAAAATTTCATGACAAAGATATTTCAGTCCAGGCCAATACTGTCCAGACTGAAATATCTCAGGCTTGTTTGAACGTGCAAACTGCCAGTCTGAATCAAAAACCCACACAATGGAGTGTGTGGGAGGTGTGTGACTAATGTGGGATAAAGTTTCCTAAGCTGCTGACAAACTTTTCTCCTCTTTCTCATCATCTGTCCATTTCCACGGTTTTTTCATATACAAGGCCTTCAGTTAACTCCTCTAGACGCTCTGAGCTTTCCCTCTCTGAGGTCTCACTCTGAGAAACTTGCTTGCATCACTTGGTCTATTAACCAGCACTGCTTCTGCCTCTGTCTTCCCGGGAGGCTGGAGGCCTTAATGAAGTTACTTAATGAGGCAGAGAGGGCTTGTCTTTGTTCCCATCCCGGTGACCACGCCTGCCGCTGGCATGGACAGAGGAGGTAGCATTTGGGAGCAAATTACACAGATTTCACCCCTGCCAGAGTTTGAATAAAGCCTGTTTTGAGTGATGGATGGGTGCGGAGAGACATCACACCAAAGCCGAGCCACCTCTGGCCCCTAGAGGCCGGAAATGACTGACAGCAAAGTGAAGGGGAAGCAGATGAAAAAGAGTGGAGAGGAAAACATTACCAACTCTTTTATGCTTCATTCAAAGAAATCATGCTGCTTGTGGCTCCATATCTTCAGAGAAAAAAAAATGATATAATATAGTGTGTCACACTAATAATGACAGTAGATGTTTACTACTGGCTTGAATACTGTGATTATGGAGTTCACCTGTGTACGTGGGAGACCTCGACTTTTGCGGCTGTAAAACAAATTGTCCTTCAGTTATAATGTAGATCAGATAACTCAGTTTTCCTCTAATCCAAATGTTCACACTGATTCTGAGAGTATCCAGAAAACACTGACAAACACAAGCAATGCCCATTTAAGCCTCACACTTTAACAAACATTAGTAAACTACAGCGACTACAGTTAAAAAAAGTAAGCACTTCATATTAAACATACGCAGCTCTGGTGGCTCCAGATGTCTTCTGCTGGGACTTACTCCCCCTCTCCCTTTTCTTGCCTTTTCTTGCTGGCTTCAGATACGGCCTGGGAACACCAAACAGACAAAATGTCACACAGTTGGTCAGGAGTTAATGTCAAACTAATTGTTTTCAGTTCTGAAATCTTTTGGAAGAACAAGCTCTAAAATAAGTAATCCTGTAACTACTGAGTGAACATATTGGACGTGTCCTTAAATGAACTGTATGCCCCTGTTTCATAACATTTAAAATGTGAATCTGTTTTTTTATCTGACTCTTTGGGATATAATAACATGGTTTTACAATTTGTCAAATTTTTATATCATCAAAGCTGCTGGTTTAGCTTAAATTTTACATGCTGATAATTTTTAACATAAAACTTATATTATGAAAAATATTTGTAGTATTGTCTTTTTAATTTCCCATATTATGCAGTAACCTTTATTCTGTTAAAACAATTAATATTATTTTCATATTCTCATTACACTGTCATGTTTCAGGAGAGAGAGGTAACACAGGTGAAAGCAATTAACACAGGTGAGATAATTAGACACACGACGAGTAAAAAATAATACAAGATGCAAAAGAGAATATGATATTAGAGGCTGGGGACCAAGCACCAACAGAAAGATAAGGCAGAAGGAGGAATAGACAGGGAATCATTATAGAACCTTGAGCTACTACTACTAACAATAATCAATACATGTACCAAAACACAAAACATCAACCTGAAACTCACCCCCAAAGATAAAAAAAAAACACTCCACGATATCATAATTACTCAATGTAAAAAGAAAAATAATGAAAGTGAAACCAGAACCAAAGCTCCAAAACTCAACTGAAGGAATCAGAACATGACCTGTTACCTGTATTTCTAGCTCCGTATTTTTATTCTCGCTCTCTACTAGAACGGCTTTGATTCATGACTCAAAATAATCCTTATTTATCCTGCACTGAGCCTTGGTGCTGTCAAGCCAAACAAGATATTTTAGCTCCTCTCCTTTAAGGCCAACTTTCTTCTGATTGGCTGCCCCTCACAAACAGAAGGTTTGAACATTGGGTGGGTGGAGCTTCTGTGCTTCTGTGCTCACAGCCAGAGCTATGTGCATAAGATTACCAAATTACAGATTTCTCCTCTCTGTGACATCATACAGATCCAAGACTAGAAAAAGAGATCTCTTGCACATGTTGTAATATCAGCTGCAGTTTAACATCAGTGGCCACGTCAATGCTTTTCAAAGACCTAGAGGTGGTGAATAATTATTTAAATTGACTCCAGTATTGGGCAATTCAGAGAAACTTTACAACTGTTCTTCTACTCAGCTATAATTCAGAGTTTGTACTTTACTATGCCACTAAATATTTGAAAACTTGAGTTTTAACTCTGATTTTCAGAATCTCTGCTGAGCATAAAGGCTATAATTTGATATGATGTTATTAGCCACTAAGCAGATTTTTCTTTGTTTAATTTTCAAAAACTTCTGAACAGATTTGCATGAAAATATTGCCAAAAATTAGTGGAGCTTAGCCCACCTAAGCAGTGATTAACTTCTAGAGTCAATCACTACTTGGAAAGAGATTCTAATATCATAAACCCTCACAAACAGAAGGTTTGAACGGTGGGTAGGTGGAGCACAACACATCAAACACGTGAAAGCACAACACATCAAACCTTGAAGCTGATGGGCTACAGCAGAAGAAGACACCACTGGGTGCCACTCCTGTTAGCTAAGAACAGGAAACTGAGGCTATAATTCACACAGGCTTGCCATAATTAGACAAGAGAAGATTGGAAAAACATTGCCTGGCCTAATGCATCTCAATTTCTGCTGCCACATTCAGATAGTAGGTTCAGGTCTGAATGGGCCACTCCAATAATCAACAATTGCTCTCACTTTTCATGAGATGAACAAAACAACTAATTAGTTCAGACTCTCAGGGAAGGGTGAGAGACTGTTACTGTTAGGAGTAAAATCAGCTTTCTGACTTCGAATTTTCAGGGGTTTGTGGTTTTGTAAGCATTGCCCACAGTTTGCTGATTACCAGTTTTAACTATTTGAGTGTCCAGCAGTCACTGAGTTCAATCTATTCCACTTTAATGTGGGCTGGTGGCTGCAATAAAGTGCATTTACAGCTCTGTAGAGTTTTTCAATTTCAATTCATCTCTGTTCCAGTCCCATCTGTTGTATTAAACCATATCCAATTATGAGCACCAAACCATGTTTACCAGCTTAGCCCTGACATTATTAACAGACTGTGTTGCTGCTGCTGCTGCTGCTGTTGTTGTTTTTGGAACTCTAATTTACAATTAGAGATACGTGACTCTCCTCTTTCAGTCTGTAAGAGAGCACATGGCAGGGGAGATAAAATCATTACTATGGTGACAACAGGATGCCAGCCATCCCAGGGGATGCTGGGAGAGAGTCACACAGATGCTAACTCTGTGAGGCTCACACACATTCAACATCACATAAAAGCATTCATATGTATAAACACAAAGCACAGAACATATAAAATGTCAGAAAACCACACAGCGCCAATCAGGTACATAACCTGCAACTTTAAAGTTTTAGAAAACTGTGCGAGCGCGCGCACACACACACACACACACACACACACACACACACACACACACACACACACACACACACACATACATTGGAATGCTTTATTTATGCCCATATCCTAACAGGAAGCAGGCGGACATAAACATTAAAGATGCAATTATATGACTGTGCGGTTGGACCTGCACACAAACAAGCAGAAGAAAGCCAACAGACATGCTCCTTTCAGTGTCCAGCTGTCAGTTGCAGCTGACATGCTCCCTACGTGCTGGACAGAAAAGTATCTTTATTTTTATCATGCACAGAAAGAGCTTTCTCCAGTCAACAAGCAGAAACATCATATGTTTTAGTGGATCATTATTGCACTAAATTGTTGTAGCTCACTAAGGCCACAGCCACACTATAACACATTTGTGCTTTTAAGTGTCCACAATACTCTCACTGATTTTAGGAAGTCTAAAAGAGACATTGACAAAGATGCTGTCAGGTTTGAAAGCGCCGGGATTACTTAGTAGTCTGCACGGGTAGAAAAGCAGACTTTTAGAAATAATGACACACACATTCACTGCCTGACCGGGTCTTGTTAGTCACCACTTGTCCTTCCCAACCCTGTCCCATAACCCTGTTCTGTACGAAAACAAGGACGCAGCTTGGATAATAAATTACGAACCCATACTATGTAATCACACTGTCCCTGGATTGACTCCCCCTGTACGATATGTCCTGCCTGGTGAATTAAAGGCACCTTACAGCAGCAGAAAATCATTGCATTAACAGAACTCTGTGGAACAAAGTCAGTGCACCCACATGCACATGCAGAAGACATGTCCTATCCAAGGTGTCACAACATTTCACTGAACTACAGCTGCTGATAATTAGTGATGATATGCAGCAACGTGCCAACACATGTAAGGCAGGACTGATTCAGCTCCATCCATCCATTTATCTGTTTTCCTAACTGCTTGTCCATATTAGCATCCCAGCTGTCATTGGGTGAAAGGCAGGCTGCACCCTGGACATGCCTGCAGTCAATCACAGAGATGCTTAGAAAGACAGACAACTATGCACATCTATATCAGTTTAGAATAATGAATTAATGTAACAAGAATGTCTTTGGACTGTGTGATGAAGCCCCTGTAGGCTCAGGGAGAACATCCACACAGAAAGCCCGCAGCAGGCCCTTATCTCTCTGAGATGACATTGCTTACCACTGCACCACCATGACTCTAAGCATGTGGGGACTGCCCACACAAAAAGAAAGTCACACAGTTTTTATATAATCTTTATATGAACTGCATTTTTTTTCTATTTTTGACCTTCAAAATCACTATTAAAGACTTATTTATTCTCTATAAACATATTATTTTTCTGATAAGTTTTCTTATGCATTTGCATTTTCATCTTACTTTGATTTTATTCTTGTACCTTTCAGATTATTTATTTATTTATTATTTACTTTTCATTACAATAAAACCCTAAATATTAAATAGCCGGTTCGCTCTTTATTATATTCTCAGTGTTGCATTTATATACAAATGGTTTCTACAATTCATCTTTAAAGTTTACATTTTTAATTTTTTTTTGCATGTATTATGTTTTTTCTTTGTGTTTTGTTTTGTTATTAAGTATTTTGAAATGCTTTACAAGTAACTTTATTATCATTTACTGCTGAAGTGTTTGTTGTGTGACTGTTGGATCAAAAACATTTCACAACCAAATGAAAGGCCAGTGAAGTGTTGAATAAAAAAAAACAGACACAAATCACACCTAGCTCCTCTGAGACAGCTAGATATCCACCAAACTTTCACTTCTGAACCCATTTTAATTCAATTTAAGCAATGACAATGTTCCATTTAGACAGCTTTAAGACAACTATGTAAAATAGCTCATAGGGTAAATATGAGCTAATGGTTGAAATTAGGTTAGATTCAAGTCTTTGTGACAGCATGAAAAAATGATTTTTCATCTTTGACTGTTCAACCAAATTTAGGCATAAAACTAAACCTTTATTATGATCTTGCTCAACTGTATTTATCCCAGAAAACATGGATGTCTGATACTTAGTGGGATGCAAATGGGCCTTCTTGACCTACATGCCTGTGGGTAGAGCTGTGAAGTGAGGCCCAAAAATCCAGAGTTAATGAGTTAATGTACCCTCGTCATGGTGCTTCCAGCACCTATAAGTGTGAGTGATTATGTCAGTGCTCTTAAAGTGGATTAACCCAGTGCGAGTCTCATGTGATGTGCTTTTTGAATTCTTGAGCAACATGTTCATTCTTCACCATTTATAACTGTTGCTTTAAAAGCACATACTGGTGTTTCAGCAGCACATAAAAGTTTATAAATGAAAAAAATGCTGGAAATAAATAATTAATTAAAGCCTGCCGGCATCATATGAAAAGATGGGGTCTGACAATGTTATAGGAGAAGATGGAGCAGAACAGCTCATAACAGCAGCTCACAAACACATCAGGAAGAATAAAACACAATCCAGAAACACAGAGATAAATTAGAAGGGCTTCACTGCACCTTGTTGTCGGTGTTGGCTGGAGGTGTTCCTTTAACCTGCACAGAGATTTAAAAAATAGTGGGTGTCATGTATAAAAGATCAGCGAACAAGAGCTACAGTATGCACCTGAACTTCAGATCACATGGAGTATTTTATTACCTGCACTCACACTGGCTGTGCTCGATGAAGGGCAGCTCAGTGAGATCATGCTTCATGAAAGACATCCTCATCAGCTGCACACAGATCAGAGGAAAATAACTCAATATTTATCATCTGAGTAGAAAGAGATTTACTGTATGCTTGTGTGTGTGTGTGTGTGTGTGTGTACCTCCATGGTAACTGTGTTTGTGAGGGTGGGCACGCACTCCAAGGCCTCGTCGGCACAGCAGCCGCCGCATCGCCTCACCGACACGCAAGATGGGACGAAGAGGTGGTGGGTTTCATCCGGAAACTCCCGCCAAACCTCCACCAGAGTGTCCCGAGGCTCACAGCCGCTCCGCGAGTACACCTCCAACCACCGTCGTACTTGTGGAGAGACAAGAACAAACAATGTGTTTTCATTTTTTTTACTCTTTCACCTCCATGGAGCGAGAGTTTGTGTAGAAACATGCGTACCTTCTCGACCTTCCCTGGATTTGGGGGAGTCGGCTGGCCGCCAGTGAGCGAGCTGGAGAGTGAAAGCAATAAATTCATTCAGAGGGAATTCACTTTAGAACTACAAAGAGTGGCTTCATTTGAGGTTCAAATAAAATAGAAAAACAGTGAAATGATACTAAATTCATTCCTTGGGATATGGCTGGTAAGTCATCATAAAAGAAAAATTTTCTATATTAAAAATATCCTCTTTTATCCTCAAATCTATAAAATGAATGTGAGCTATATATAATTATATGAACCTAAAAATAAAACAAATTTAAGAATTGCTTAAGTTCACATTTTATCTATTACATCAGATTTATCTGACAAATGTGTGCAATAATATAAACATCATATATTGGCTGTTACGGATCAGCTAAGCAGCATGTATTTGACCAGCTATTATCTGCAACCTCCTGTTTGGCACTGCTGTAAACGGCTGCTGGTGCAACTCAGCAGATCAAAGTATTTCCCGTTAATGAACGCCGCAGTATTTCACACCTGGCGTTTGAGAGCGATAAGCTCAATAAACCGTGGCGGTAAACAGCAAGAAGAAAGCAAAACCGCTGAACTTTGATACAGAGGGCGAACTTTGAAGGCGAATACGAGCAGTGCCGGAGTGTGACAGCTCAGTCAAACAGGCCTTGCTTTTCTCCTCTGTTAGAGCAACGTTTACTGTATCGGTGAGGTTTGTTGGTGTATTTAACTGAAAATGTTGATGTCTATGATCAAATTTCAAGCACATTTTCACCTGGATGACGGAGAGAGCTGCTAGAATATTTAGGGCTTACACCTACTACCTTTGGCCTTAAAATTTGATTACTGCTTTGGAAGCATTTTCTCTTTATAAGACAGCTGTTGGTCTAAATATCAAGAAAATATTTTGTTGTCCTTTCTCACTTCCCTTCATATTCCTTCATGATGCCCATTTCTGGACATATATCAGCAACCTATCTGAAGGACACTCATGGAGCCTGTTCTCCACCAAACCCAATGCCCTATTTTGCTCTTCCCCTTGCCATGCCCTCCCATTCTCTCACTCGGGCTTTATGTAATTTTGCTTTGTTGTTTTTGCCTTATCTTTCACATTAACATTTAGATTAATGGCCGAAGAAATGTCATGTATCATTAAATATTAAACCAGTGCTTCGCAACCTGTTTGACATAAATAAATAAGTGTCTTATTGTGGTTCTGCAGATGTTCATGGTTTTTGATCAGTTCTACGTGAACTCACTCAAATAACTGATTGAAGACCAAAGCGATAAAATATTTATGCTTTTCGAGACCTCTCAGGCTAATCTCATGAACATCTGAAGGGGCCCCGATGCTGATTGGGAACTAAAGGACTGAGTGGCTTCAACACAAAAATGGTGCTCACACATTTGTCCATATTAGTAAGCTGACAAGGACACTCATAGAGCCTGTGCACCACCAAACCCAAATGGCCTATTTTGCAGTTTTGAAGAAAGTGTTTCAAAGACGCACAAATTTAGATAAATGAAGTTCTTGCTTTTGCCCATATCCCGTCTGTTGGGTTTTACATAATTCAGCTTGATTGTTATTTCATTATCTTGCTGACATACTTATCCGTCACCTTAACAAGGAAGAAATATATCAAGTACTTTCAATGACATACTTTTTTTATATTGTAATGGAAACGTTTTTTTTTGAGCCTGTCATAAACACTCATAAAAAGAACCTGAGTTTATGGGACTCTGTTTGTACCAAGGTCACTTGAAAGGGAATTTAGACTTTGTCCAGTTACCCCCTTTAACTGATCCACCCCCTTATACACACACAGGTTTGGCCCACATTGATTGAACAGTGTTGATTTATGCTGAGGCCATTTTGTGACTGCTATTATCTGAAGTAAATGTGTCTTCTCTGTATCATTCTTAGTGACAAGTCTAAGATTAACTCCCTTTGGCAGTCATATCTGCACAGAGCTCCCACACACACACCGGGACAGACTCCTAAGTGCCAGCCCAAAGCCATATGCACTGGCATCGGTGTCTGCCTAACACATCTAACTCCCAGAGCACACTGTGCAAATGGGCCATGTGTGTGTATGTGTGTGAAAAAGACCCTGCCCTTGAGCTAACCATCACCTCTCCCACACTAAGCTTCATCACCACAGGAGGAGCAGAATGACCCCTTTTTTAAATAAGCTGTCAGGGAGGCAGACAGCATGAAGGCGAAGAGCCTTGGGCGTGAGATGGGCTGTGAGCAGGTGAAGAGGCTCTCTGAGTGCACACTGGTGTCCGCCATGTAGCGTCTAGGATGATGAATGACTAAAACATACAGTATAGAGCAGCACTGCAGACTCAGGGTTGGATCCACTTTAGAGCACTGCCTGTTCCTGATACGCGTCTCCAGACATAAATAAAAAAACAGCACAGGCAGATTCCTGCTATATGTGTATGTGGAAAAATGAGCCCATATGTCACATTAAAGTACACGCCAGTGCAATCAATGAAAAAAAATTTAATGAACGATTTCTATACTAACTCCTTATAACAGCTGGTGCCATGTCTATGACTTATAAGAATACTTTGACATTTAGAGAAATTTGTATGATCATGACTTTGGCACTGTAAATCAACACAGTAGATTTAACAGTTAAGATGTCATTAAAGTGCAACCTTTCATCTTTAAGTCAAGACATTCAACTAAAATATTGTATGAAACATTTATAAGCAGTTCCCTGTTTTTGGTGCTCATTATGTCTAGCTTAAGTATTTTCTTTAGTCTTGTGGAGCTATCTTTGGCTGCTGTCTTTTGTGATTCTTTCTGCCTTTAGTTTTGTCTTCAGCAAGTAAAATATATGTTCAGTCAGGGTCAGATCAGTTGATGTGTTTGACTCAGCTACTGCAGAATATTCCACTTTTTTACCTTCAAAAACCCCTGGGCTGCTTTTGTAGTGTATTTTGGGTCATTTTCCATGCGCACAATTGGAGCAGACAGTATTTCCCTAAACATTTCATAGTTCATTCAGCTGTTTTTGTTTACTGTCATATCGTCAATAAAAACCAGTGACCCACTGCCACTGAAAGCAATGCATGTTCATGCCATCACACTGCCTCCACTGTGTTTGACAGATGCTGCATGCTTCAGACCACGAGCCCTTCCAAACTTTCCTCACACATGCTGCTGAAGAGCTGGCCTTTATACATTTCCTTTATAATGGAAAGGATCCTGCGATCATCCGCCTGGGTATCCACCTTCGGTGGCCTTCAGTAGATACCCAGGCTTTTGTGTTTGTGTGTGTATGTGTTTCCAAGCTCACAAGTTTTTCCATTTTTACTCTCAGAATGAACCAAACTGTTGATTTGGCCACTCCAGATTTTCTCATCTCTCTCTATTGGAGCTGTTTTGTTATTGCAGCCTAAGGATGGCCTTGGTTTACTTGCTCCTTTGACTACATGTTGTAAGTTTATAGCAACAGCTTCCATATACAAATACCACATGATAGCAGATAAAATAACAAAAAGTGGGTAAGTATTCATATATATAGATGTAACTGCATGAGTTGGATGAGAACATTGCTAACAACCTTCAGGTCAGCTCTGCTGTCTGACCCAACCTACCCTGCCACAGAAGCATCCCTCAGATCCAACCAGTATCTCCTATTATTTATTATTATTATTATTGTTATTATTATTATTATTATTATTGTTATTACTATTATTATTATTATTATTATTTCATTTCTGCAGGTTGGTAGTAAATGACTCTAGGAGATTCTTGCTCCCAGCCAAAATCGTATATAATTTTTAAGAGGCCAAAGTGTACATAACAGCCAATAAACTCCAGATAGCATGCCTGAATAATGATGGTGTGAAAGGAAGCAATGAACCCAAATGTCACAATAAAGTAATTACTGAGAGCCACAGTTAATCCTGTTTTTGTTGTGTTTTTCTGTCACAGGACCTGAAGTGACAGGTGTCATTGACCCAGAGGATAACTTCCACAAGGCTGCAACTTCCTAGAAGACCAAATTCATACCAAAAAGGACTTTAGCCTGCCTTTATGCAAATAGCGTCAGGAAAATAGGTTTCTTATATCTAAATATCACATATATTTTGCAGATCAAATGGTCCATACATACGGACATACATACCTTGGCATGAGAAGTCGGTATTCTGGTGAGCAGCAGGAATTGAAACATTCCTAGAATAACTTGAAGCATAATCCCCATTGTGCAGGAGTCCAAGGGGCACGCAAAAAATATTATTTGGACCAATCCAAAAAAAGAAGGTGGCTTGTCCTCCTTGCGTCGCCTCTGTGTCCGATTAAAGGCGCAGATATCCTGCTTTCACTCTCCAGTCTCCCTTCCTTGAAAGGACTCCCAGGGTGCCATCATCAGGGTCGTAAAAATAACTTTACTGTGTCGCATTTTAGCTCAAATGATTCAGGACTCAGTTCTCTATAAACTCTATGATAGTTAAATCCTCTATTAGTGAGACTCTGGTGTCTAAATTGACCCTCCCAGGACAAACTCTGCCTTTGTTATAATATTAAATGAGGCACCAAAGCACCCAAATCATGATCTTTTTTGTTTTCCAGAAACTTGAATGAACTTTCAAGTGATGCTTCCCTGTATTTATTATGAGCACCGTCCGTCTTTTGATCCAGATCCCATGAAACCGGTCTGGGGGGTCCGGGGTGGCGTGACTGGAGGATCACACAGGCTACAGATTCCCGCTTAAACGTGGTGCGATCATAAATCCTGTGTATCTGAAGAAAGAAATCGCATCATCCAGCTATAGGACGTTAATCCGAAAAACATCCGACATCGTGGCCCGACGTACAGAAGGTCTGTGCCGCATATTCCTCTCCCCGGGCTCGGTCACAGTCTCACCACACCGTCGCTCGCACTGAAAATGTGACGTTTCCCCTCCAGGCGCATCTTCCCGTTTTTTTCCCACTCGCCTTATAAATAATCCTAGAATAACATCCTTGGATGTTATGGCAGACAGCACAGCTACAGCAGAGCCAGTAGAGCAGTCAGCAAGGAGACACAGGCAGGTCTGGAAAGGTAGACGTCTTCATTTGTTGCTGTGATCGGTTTCCTCGTTTATTTTGCCCTTGAGACGCACGCAGCGTAACCATTGCGCTGCCAACTTTTTCCAGACGGGATAGGCGCGCTGCATGCAGGTGGAGTGCCTCTATTGGTCCCACAGCAGGGGGTCAGTGGGCCTCCAGGGGCCCCTTGCAAGTGGGGAGCATGACTGAGGACACTAGGGTCATGTCACTGGTGTATTTATTTTAAAAGTCTGGCAGGTTTCGGTTGCCTGGGGGGCATATTTTGGTATTTACATGTGAATATGGAGCCTAAACAATAAGGGGATTACATTTTTTAGAAAATGGTGACTGTTGTGAGCATCAGTCGAGACATTAAAAAAAAAAAAGAAAAAAGAGGGCCAGATGTTCACTGGGTTTCTTACTTATCCAAGAGAAAAACTGTGGCTTGGTTATTGGCTGGACAAAACAGGGAACATAAAGACACCATCTTAAAATTGTGATGGGGATAACAAGGAGTAGACATGCAGCCCTATAGGAATATACTCAAAACGGATTACTTTTTGTCAAATAAGAAGTGACCAGAATGTGATTCCTGGCAGTGTTCTTGTGCTGCAATGCAACACATATTGACAGTGAAGAGCTGATGATTAATAAACATTTCCCTCTGTTTAAACTTAGAAATTATTTACAAGAAATTCCTCGACAAGCCAACATGACCAAACACTGTAATGCACAGTGACCCTGCGTGTAAACACATACTGACACGTCGCGGTAGGAATGCAGCTCAGGTGTTACTAATAACACTGATGAATGATTTGCTCTGTTCTCTTCAGATGTTCCACTGAGTCATGACAGTGAAGCAGCTAAATGAAAGTCAGCCATTATTCATTTTATTATTTACATATTTTCTGTCCACCCACTGTGAAAAAAGACAAGATATTTTCAAATAAAAAGACCCTAAAACAAAGTGTCAATAAAACTGATATACTGTGGTATATATACTGTGCTGGGCAAAAGTTTCAAGCCATGTCTAATTTCTTTATATTTTGCTTGGAAAATGGGAAATAGGTGCAGTGATTTATTGAAACATCTGCAAACATACATGGAAATTCAGTTTATAATTCTAACAAGCCTGAAAGTCAATATTTGGTATGACCACCTTTATTCTTCAACACAGTCTGAACTCTCTGAGGCAGATTTCCTGTAATTTCTTTAAACAGTCTTCAGGAATAGTTCTCCAGGCTTCTTGAAGGACATTCAAAGCTCTTCCTTGGATGCTGCCTGCATTTTGTTCTGTCCAGATGATTGAGAGCGGCTTCTTTTCTGACGAGGCTTCAGTGGATGGATTCACCGACGGGCCAGATGCATCTCTCAGATCTTTGCTGGATTTATTTCCTGTGTCTTAAGGATACAACTGTCAAATACTGTTCTGCTGATAGTTCTCTAGTCCTAACACTTCTTTTCTTCTCCTCTTGTCCAGTTTCCTCAGATTTCTTTAAGGACACACTATACACCATACTGGGATATGCCAAGTTTTGGGCGAACATCTCTTTGTGAATCACCTTTTTGGTGTAAAAATACAATTTTATGCCTGTCAAACTAAATAAATGTGAACAAAATGTGTGTTTTTGCCACAGGCTACTGTTAACAAAGTGCCTAAAGATGCAATTTTAAATCAGTTATTTGCTGTCTGTTATATGTAGACACAATACTGGTCCATCCCTTGAGTTAGTTCTTTTTTTTTTTTTGCTTGATTGAGTCATAGGTCAGTGTAAAGTGGCTTAACAAAAATAAACATTCACCTGAAGCTGGTCAGGTACAAAGACTAGACTGAAAATGGGTGGAAAAGCAGCCAATTTCCAAAGAAAAACTTTGCAAGACCTTTAGAATGATTAAAAAAAATACATATTAAAAATGGCATTAAAAAATTTAAAGAAAATCTGACTTTGTGGAAGAAAAATATAAAGAAATGAAGAGCAACTCAAGACTTTTGCACAGAACTAGAGTTTTGATTCTAGGAGGTGGATCATTGTGGTTTGGAGTCTTTTAAAGATCCTTTTTCACTGCCCAAGGAAAAAAACAGGAATGTTTCACCCACCCCCAATCCAACTAATCAATTAAAAAATAATCTCCAGTGAGCATGTCACACTTTTATTTCAGAACATGATTTGACACAGTTTCTCTCTGCAGCTCATTGAACTAAAGATAAAAGTCAATTAAACTGCATTCGGGGGGCTGGTTTTCCTGTGTCGCAGCTAACCCTACCATAAGTCTCATCTCCTATCAGTGTGTGTGTGTGTGTGTGTGTGTAGGCGCGCCGGCACGAGAATCTCAGTCATTATGGCGTGTTTGGGTTATGACAGCGTGCTCACACGCCACATGAGGGTGAGGGTGTCTGAGAGCTATGCGGGGACACAGTACGTTATCTCCTGCTGACGTCTCAGGGCAGGGGCCACTGGTGACAAGAAAACAGAGGGGGAAAAGGGGCGATATCCTTTCTGAAAAACAGAATTTATACTGGAGCTCTTAATCTTTATACAGTCACCCTATTCCTTAAAAACAGCAACAACAACAAAAAAACCCAAGCCTTGATTTCATAACGGATGTCTTTCCTGGATGATCTTGGGAAATTTTTCGCACAGCTGTCATGTGAAAGCAAACATGCAAATAAACTGCATTGCTGTGTCTGCAAAGTTAGTTTTGAGCTAAAAATGAATGATTCACTTTCACTGACGTGATGGAAAATAAAGATCTGAGTTCTGAAGCAGGGCAGATGAATTGTTATCCACTTACATCATTACGGATTCTTCTCTGCTGCTGCTCATAAAAAGGTAACAGGAAACAACTGACTAAGGTAATAAGGAAGAAACCACATAACAAGGAGTATGGAGAACCAAAGTGAAAGTGAGAGAAAGGAAACAGGAAGCGAGGTTTGAGGAGACATTATAATGCTTTCGCTCCGATGTCCCCTGAGGGATTTGATAAGGCAGCAAAAACATAAAAAAATACGATATCTAAAGGCTGGAGAGGCAAAATGGTAAATGTTGGTTATGGAGGATGAAATAACCATCAGTGATTAAACTTTCTGTGTCTGAGCTTTCCTTTAAATTTATTTTCTTAACATTATTACAATAATTTACGACAAATAACTTACTCACTGGCACTTTTTTCAGATCATTCAGACCCTCAGCAGCCCTGCAGAGGGTCCAAAAATTAAATACTATGACTACATATCGGGTGTGAACCACTATAACCAACAAAGATTCCACACTTTGTGCGTTCAAAGACATTTTTTAACACCAAGAATCACTGGCGTGAACAAGAGCCTCTCCCTTCATGACTTAATCAGCTGTCATGCTGCATTATTCACCGTTACATGCGAGTTCCAGATGCTGCACATCTGTAACAGAGATGAAGTTGAGAACAATAAACACCAAACAGCATGTTCCTGAGAGTCCATTTGGGGCAGTTTGATAGAGCTCATTATGGCTCCTGTGGACAAACTGTTAACAGGTTTGCAGCTGGACCCGTCTGATAGGCACATTGCTATAAACAGAGCAGTCCCATAAAATATAAAACCTTAGTCTGGTCAGCATGTATGACCAGATGAAATCCCTCCGAACCACATCAACTCTGCAGATTTCAGCCTCACATCAAACAGGTGTGGAAATATGTTTAAAAAGGTCAGAAAACAATTTTAAAACTAACACCACAAATAGCTCAGTCCACCTGCCGGCAGTTTAAGCTCCACCCTCACCGAGGACAGTTAAGAGACACTGCTAGTTATCGTCTCCAACATCACTGCGTTTGTATTTCTCCTTAAACTCGGCGTGCTTCTGCCGCAGGATTTCCATCTGCTTCTTAAAACCGTTGATCCTGAAAAACCGCACATGTAATGCCATCAGAAAACCAAACACCATCAGAGAGGAGAAAAACAAAGGAATTCGAAGGAGCTCCTGCACTCACCTCGCCCTTTCTTTGGTTTCATTGTAAATTTCTGTGATGACTCGGTCTTTCTCATCCATGAAGTTACTGTGAACTTCTTCCAGTTTCCTGAAAGCATTGAGGGAGAGGGACAATTCTCTTTTAGAGAGCTTAACCTAAAAACTAGGTGCTCAGCAGGCGCTCTGTATGCTTGGCTTTATTTATGGGTTTGTACAGCTGTTCGAGCAGCTCCTCACATTACAAAGAAGTGAATCTCAACAAACAGAAGTGGCACCAGGTCAGTGTGTGAAAGCAAACTCAAGGCCACAAGTTGTGAGCTTGTGCCAACACACATGGCACTGAGACACGTATGCAACATTCCTCGTTCATCTGGATGTGAATGAACAGCAAATAAAAGGACACAGAGTGGATGGACTGAAGGACAGGATGGAGCAAGAGGAAGTTTACCAATTACACACTTCTTTCTAATATTTAACTTGACATTCTAAATCATTCATTTTAAATCAGCTTTTCTGACATTAGAAAGAACTGAATGCTCAGTAGTTCACGTGTGAAGTTTTTACTTGAAGAGGACAGCGTGTGCTCCTATGCTGAGCATCATAGCGATGACACAGTAAACCACCAGGCGGAAGTTCCTCTTCCTCTTCTTCTGCTGCTCCTCGGCCTTCGTCTCCGAAGACTGATGAAACTGCTCCCAGTAACGGATGTTCTCGTAGGCGTCCGCACTGATGGGTCATGATTAGTGACATTAGAAACAGCCCTCGGGGTAATACAGATCACAACTGTAATCAGATTTGAATTTTGTTGTACTAATTAAAGTTCTTCATTTGTTTTGCAGTTACATGAATCCATCAAAGTCAAAGCAAACTTTATTGTCATCTCAGCCATACACAACTATACATCCGCCAATCCATTTTCTTCCGCTTATCCAATTCAGGGTTGGAGGGGGGCTGGAGCCTGTCTCAGCTGTCATAGGCCGTGAGGCAGGGCACGCCCCAGAGAGGTCAAAGACCATTGCAGGGCTAACACACAGAGACAGAAAACCGCTCATATTTACAGCTACAGTCAATTTAGAGTCACCAATTAATGTAGCCCCACTACATGGAGAACCCGGAGAGAACCCATGCAGACACGGGGAGAACCTGCAAACTCTACACAGAAAGGCCCTATTCGAACACTTGTTGTGTTCAAATGCTGTAAGGCAACAGTGCTAACCATCACACCACCATGACACCCTACAAGTATATGAACAGGTATATAAATACAGAGAGACGAAATTGCAAAGCTCAGGGTCTACAGCATACACATAATGCAAATATCAAATTAAGCTATATTGTTAATCTGTAATATACACTGCTAAAAAAAATTAAAGGAACACTTTAAAAACACATCAGATCTCAATGAAAAAAAAAATCATGCTGAAATTAGCAGGTGATTCTAAATTGCCCATAGGTGTGAATGTGAGTGTGAATGGTTGTCTGTCTCTCTGTGTTAGCCCAGCAACAGGCTGGCAGTGACCCAGAAAAGGCTAAGCAGAAGAAAATGAGTGGATGGATATCTATAGTGATATGGAGCGCTTAATGTGTTAAGAATTAAAGGATGCCACGTTGTTTGATGGAAATGAAAATGATCAACCTACAGGAGGCTGAATTCACAGAAAACCCCAAAAACAAAAGTGAAAAAAATATGCAGCAGGCTGTTTTGACAAAATTTCAGACTTGCTATACAGTTGCAAGAAGTTACAGTTGCTATACAGATACAGAAGAAACAGCAGCTTAACCCGAATATAAAATGTCTGAAACCAGAGTCTAAACTTAAAAAAATACGAAATTTGACAAGAGCACTGTGCATTTTGTTTTCAAATAAGGAATCCATTACTGTATTCCCCAGCTCAATTTTATTTTTATGATCCTAGTCTGTATATAAACGATGGAGCTTACAAAAGCTCCAAGACTACAAAGAAAATCCAAGGCTGAAATGCCTTAAACCCGCATCAGCAGGGGGCGACTCCTCTAGCTTCAAAAAGAAGTCTGGATGTATAGAAATTTATTAGAAAATTACTCTACTGCTCCCTTTTAATTTTCCAAAGTTAATTTTCTAAAAGGTTACATGTTGCGAAGAGGATTGTCTTCACTATGAAAATAATTCTGTGCTTTAGTGCTGAGCTGGTCTTTGCATTCATTTTTTAAACAATGGACCAGATTGTTGATTTGGCCACTTGTGAAGTTTTTCCTTTCTCTGATACATTTATTTTGTTTTTTTAGCAACACAAGTTTCTCTTGCATCAACAGAGTCAGCAACCAGGTACCAAATAAAAACACTTAAAATCGCCTCCAGATCTTTTATCAGCTTAATTTGTCACTGAATAAAGAGGGCAGGCCTCACCTGACTATCAAACTGCTTGTCAGTCAACTGTCTAATTACTTTCGATCCTTTGAAAATGAGTGGCTGTGTTTAAAAATACATGTAATTCCTAAACAGTTAATGCGAACTTTTGTAAAATCCCTTAAATTAAAGCTGAAAGTCTGCACTTCAATCACACCGTGACTGATTAAAAATCCACTGTGGTGGTGTACAGAGGCAAAACTACAAAAACAGTGTCTTTGTCCTACATATTATGGGCATAAATGTGTAAGGGATGAATCAATGGACCCTGAAAGATCTCTTAATTATGATGCTATAGGTTCAGGTTGCTGGGTTACTTCCCATGATGCACTCTGGATATGTTTATATGGTGCTATTGCATATTCTGTTTTGTCCTTGTCTCTCTATGCTCTCCGCTAACCCTCTTCTGGTGGCAATAGATGGCTGCCCCTCCCTGATCCCGGTTCTGCTGGAGTACTCATCCACTTTCACTAAGCATATGGTATTATTTGATCACTGGGGTTCTATCTCTAACACTACAGGAGCTTTACCTTACAATGCTGGTGATTTAAGATGACTGTTGCTCTGGCCTGGCACTATATAAATAAATGTGAACTTTTCAGACATGCAGTCCAGCCCTGAACCTTTTCAGACATTACCCAGCAATACTGTACGTGAGAACATCAATGATGGCATCAGCTGCATCTGACATTAAACAGTTTTTACCCTGCATGGACTGTGTGATGTCCTATTGAGCCCATTGCACACATCTGATGCTGTTTTACAGTGACATGTTAGCAGCTATACTCTCAATACTGGGTTTTATGTGTGAAATTTGCTGCTTTTAAAGAGAAAGTTCTGCTTACGTAAAACTAATAAGCAGGCACACACTAACAGATGTGGGTGAATCCTCACCTGGCTCTGTAGCTGGAGGTACTTCTGAAGGTCTGGCCCCCTCCGTACGGCCGTTGGATTTTGAAGTCATATTCCTTCCTGCTCAGCTCTTTGCTCAGCACCCTGTAGGCCTCGTTCAGCTGCACAAACTGGCTATGCAGCGCCGGGTTTGACGGGTCGCTGTCTGGGTGCAGCTGCACAATAAGTGGGACAGAGTCTACATGAAGCCAACAATGACAGAAAAAAGGATCTGGTGCAGGTCAAGTATACATCCATTAACAAAGAAAAATGTTCCTACTTTTTATGACAAATAGATGTTTGGTTTGCACTTAGAGGTAAGCTCCTTTTTTACCCCTTAATGAGGCCAGAGCCACAAGGTAAACACGCATGTCCATCTTTATTTAAACTCGGAGCCACAACATGAAAACAAACAGTGAGGAAGCCCATGGTGGGAACAGTTAGCAAGTACTGTGCTGTGAGAGGCTGCCCTCATGTGGCCAGATATTTTTATTTAAATCCAAATGAGGATGATACCTTCTTGGATTTGTCAAAAAATGCAGTTTTTATTTCCTCCAACGTGGCATCAGATTTGACTCCCAGGAGGTCGTAGTAGGTCGCAGCTTTTCTGCGGTGAGAAAGCAAAGAACTCAAAACCAATCAGGCACTCAGACCTGTTTGAATACAGAGCACACAAGCACAATCACCAAGCTGCTCTCAGCAACTCTAGTTAAAATTTAACACACACATTTACTTCGTCTACCTGTGCGTATAGCTCTGGGAGAACAGTCGCAGCCCACTCTTGCAGCACCAAAAACAACTCTGACACAGGCGCAGCTGAGTCTCCAACTGCATGATGGGAAATTTCTGTGGTTCCACACAGAGGACAGACGTAATAATGCAAAATACCAAAACAAAACAAGTAGTAAGTGAGCAGGTTCCAAAATTTAAGTTATAAATTTATATTTAACAAAAGTTAGTTTAGTTAGTTTTCTTCTTTGTTTTGGTGTCTGGTTTAGTTTTAGTTAACTATAATATTTAAACTGTTTTCTCTGATTTTACCTTTCACTGTCTTCTCATTGAAAATGTTGACGTCAGTATCTATCCCCTCACCTGTGGACACGCGACTGAGCACCAAAACAAAGGACGAAATGAAAGGCATGTTTGCAGGCACCTTTCACAATCAGCTGAAACATGAAGCACATCCTTTTTTCATTACTTAGACTAGCTGCTACGGTGACAGCTGAGTCCAGACACGAGTGATTCCGTGCAATAATCATATCAGTGAAGCAGAAAAGTGGACAAATCTCAAATCATGAGTTTCAGCAGGAACACTTTGTTCCACTATCAGAGGCGTGCTAATGCTAGCCGGCGGTAGCCCGTAACTCTCACACTACACTTCCGGCAGCTTGCTAGAAACTGCTTTAAAACGAGGCGTTTTACTAAATACGAAAAAACAAATATCAAACAAGAAGTGTTGTATGAGTAAGGCTGAATAACGTAGGAGAGGCGACATACCAGTTGAGCACAGTTTCATAACATCGCAGAATCGCGTCGAGCCAGCGTCAATTAAATCGGAAGTCTACTAAATGAGAGCGTGGACTTTCAAAATAATATTTTTATTTTGTTTTCAATATTAAAAGCATTTCAGTGACCAGAGCAAGGCTATTGTGGTGATATGAAACCATGCATGAAAAAAAGATAAATGAAAATTAAAACATTTAGTTAACATAAATACAAATTAGACTTATAACAAAACCAAAACAGACCGGAAATTGCTGCATTTTTAGTCTTCTTCAGCATAACCAGCCTTAGGAGCCATTTGTACACCTTTTTATTGAGACTAGGGTAACCAGGATCCCCCAAAATAAATGTGGAGCAAAGAGTATGTTTGCGTGGAACAGCTTTAATGCTACCAGGTAGAAATTCAGATACCCAAAATTGAGGGAAATTAACATGAACAAATGATGCATTACAGGTTTGGCAAAAAAAATAAAAAATTCTTACAGTAATAAAATGGAACATCTTCTTCTTCAGCTGCTTCCATTTAGAGGCCACCACTATGGATTATCTGCCTCCATCTCACTCTATCCCCAGCATCCTCCTCTGTCACACTAGTCCTCTGCATATTTCATCCATTTTTCATCTTTCCAGGACCATTATTGTATCAGGCAATGTGTTGCCCAGTGAAGAAGTTATTTTTGATTATGACCGGAAGTCGGGGGTGAGTGGAGGGACCTTAATACGTGTAGGCAAACACAGTGTTTCCTGGAATGCTATGGGATCACATGCAGGGATAAATAGAAGTTTGTCCTTAAATCTATGAACATTTTTAAACATATGCAAACATGCAGTCTTTAATAATATGCGTAATAACTTACATTGTAGAAATATTAACTAAAAATTATATTTTTATTTTTTAATATCTTACTGACAATATAACGTTTTTTTCTTCTTCTTCTTGTTCTTCTTCTTCTTCTTATTATTATTATTATTATTATTATCACTCTTTGTCGCTAGGTGGTGGTAAGAAGCACATTTTTTCCCTTAGTGAGAAAAGAGGAAGAACCACCTTACGCTAGTTTGGCTTGTTCGTCCAACTCGGAAAGGTAAACAAAGCTTTTAAAACGTTTATGATTTTTTGGTTTGATAGATTATTATCCAGACAGCATTAGCCCAGAATAATCGAGAATACAGTAGGCGTTGTTTTAAAGGTTTATTTTATCAGGAAGTCGCACTTCCTACCTCATCCTCTGTCAGCTCTCCAATTCATTGAAAGTTTTTGTAACTCTTTACGGTCAAATGTTAAAAAATATCAAAGTTATTTGTACCAGTTCAAGTAAATAAAGAAAAATTTTATTAGCAGTAACAAATCTGGGTCCAATTCTCGGACTTTTATGGGACTAAAACGACCCTTAGTCAATTTTTTTTGAATGTCATCTCTTTCTGCTGCTTTAAACGTCATCTGTTCCCCTTTTAACCTCACTTTCAAAGATAAATGTGTATTAATTTTTTTTTGGTTATGTGATGCCGTCAAGACACCATAGAGTTAAAAATCAAGGTCCAAATTGTCATTATATAGCCATGAATATAAAATGCCACTGCAGTATATCACAGTTCACCTGAAGCTGCGTTTATGAACAAACTAGGGCTACTAAGTTATGCATTAACCCCGTCAAAGGTCAGATTTTTATTTGGTGTCTGTGCTTAAGGAATGGAATCATAAACCTGTACAGAGCTGATCACTTGATTTGTTGCCTTCATGGGCCTTAAAGTTTAAAGCTCCAGCTGAATATTTATATTCTTAAAAACAGCTCACATTTTTCTTCTTCTTTTGACTGGTCCCTTTAGTGATCACCACAGCAGATTAACTACCTCTATCTCACCCTATCTCTCTCATCCTTCTCTGTCACACCAACCCTTTGCTACATCCATGAATCTTCTCTGTGGTTTTCCTCTTTTCCTCCTGCTTGGCAGCTGCATCTTCAACATCGTTTGCTCAGTAATATTCACTATCCCTCCTCTGCACATGTCTAAACCATCTCAGCCTTGCCTCTCTAACTTTGTCAACTTTTGACCTGAGCTGTCTGCTCATTTCTAATCTTGTCCATCCTGGTCCCTCCCAATGAAAATCTTAACATCTTCAACTCTGCCAACAGCTCTTCTCAAAAGGACACAATGGGATCAAATAACTGTGATGCTTCCAGTGATGAGCCACAGTGAGAAATGATGGACCCTGAAGTGTCTGTGCTGCTGCACTGCGCACACTGGCATGGTCTGCTCGAGTATCAAGTACAAGTGGAGCTTTCTGAAAGGTGCAAACATACAGTGCAATACATCCTTTAAATACAAAACACCACACATGATCTAAAATCAATTCCTCCATTCTCAGGTTTAACAGGCAGACAGATGTGGCTCTGGAGCATCACATAGATGAGTTGTGGACCGAGCGGGTGTCCAAGGAGCCGTGGCTTTTCAATGGGGCCAAATTCAGGTTGCATTCTTTCTGCTTGGCAGCTCCACAAAATCCGCCTTCCACTCCTTCATCACGTAGCACCATTTTGCACCATACAGAGGACCCTGATAGTCAAAGATGGGAGGGTTTGGATGACATAAGAAACAGGTGTATAAATCAGCCAGAAAATACTGAGGGTGCTTCCCCTCATGACTTCAGAGAGTTAAATGGCATTGCAGATGAACCTTCTCTGCACTCTGGACCGATCCTCACTCTGAGACTAGGCCTCACATGCTACAAGGACTACCTGGGAACAAACTGGTCAAGTGGGGTGGCAGAGCTCCAACAGCGTGGTGAATCCAAGTTCAGAGATCCTCTGGCTCTGCTGGCTCAGCCTCTGGGTGTGGGTGCCGTGCTGTGCACCAGTGATGGTCAGGTGGTGATGATCAGGAGGAGCCAAAGGGTGGCAGAGGCAGGGGGGCTTCTGGATATCCCTGGAGGCCACCCAGAGCCAAAGGTAACATAAAAAAGAGGATTAAATTGCACCAAAATGCTTGATGTGTTTCTCATATCATTCCCACTTTCCTCAGGCTGTGTGTGAGCGTCTGGGGCAGACGTTGCACGAGGAGCATATCAGTGTGGCCACAATGGAGACAAAGACAGAGGCCATCGTCTCAGAGCTTTTCTTCTCTGTGTGCGCTGAGATCAGAGATGAGGTGATAGCAAGTCACTCCTTTTCTCTTTATATGCTTCCTCTAAGCTATATTATTCAAAATTATGTGCCATTCCACTTTTATACATGTATACTGGAAGCTACTAACCACTCTTTTTGACTGTCTAAATGATGTCAGCAGATGGATGGCACAAAATTTCCTTCAGTTAAGTACCTCAAAATCAGAATTCTTGTTCAGGCATCCATGTCTTAGGCCCCACATTTTAGTGAAACCAGCTGCCAGAAACTTAGCAGCACAGTTGGAATCAGCCCTAATCTTTGATCCACACATCACAAAAATTACTGAGTTTTTTATGAAGTGAAAAGAACCTTTGAGATCCTACACATACCGGCTTTATTGATGATCTACAGGTGTGTGTGTTCATAATTTACTTTAACCATTGTTGAATATCATCCCCAAACACTGGAGTAAGAATAAACCTTCACAGCATAAAACCATGGCATTATCTCTGGTCATTTCAGAGAAGATCCAAAGTAATATTCACACATACTCACTTTTTTTTAATAACTCTTTTTATATAACCAGCTGCTTCTCTCAGTTAAGAAAAGGCTCAAATATGCATTTTATAAATCTTATTGTTTTGTCCCCAGGTGAATATTCCTCTGAGCTCCCTGGGACCGCCTGTCCTGATGGGCATTGCTCTGAATCACACCAGTGCTGGAAGACCAAGCGCTGAGTTTTATGTCAGGTACTCAACTCCAAGAAAACTATTCATAATAGGAAATGGATATATTTCCAGACTATATGTTAAAGAAAATCTGAGGCGTCAGTTACTAATAGACTGCAAGAACACAAAAGAGAAGTCTGATGACATTTAGACCCCCTAAACATACATATTGTACATACTGTAAGCTTAGAGCCTAAATGTATATTTGTGTAAACCTTGTTGTGGTTATTTTCAACTACTGCTACAAACTGAACAAATAAATACATTAAACTAAAGATAAAAAAAATACAGAACATAGTGAAATTACAACTCACTCAAGGGCCATAAGTTAGTTTCTTAAAGTAGCTCAGTCGGTGAAAATTACTCAGAAAATGAAGGAATAAAATTAGTTTATTAAAGATTTTTATAGAGATGGGATTCATCATCACTCTTACCACATCAAGACTACTAAAGACTATATAGTTTACTACATGGAGTCTGCTTGCGTTTTTATATTTGTGCTGCAGTTTTTATAATGTGGAATAAACTCTAGGGATAAGAGAGTTAAGAAAGTCAGTGGTTCAGTTTTGTAATAACAACTGTGTTACTGTCCATAATGAAAGTTAAATATTAGGGCAAGAGTTAAGTAAAGTTAGCAGAGTTAAAACAAGAAAAAAGATGATACAAAGCAGAAAATAAATAGAATAAATAATGCATACTAGTGAAAGACTAAAAGCAAAGGCACAGAAATAATAAAGCTGAGCAGCAGAGATAAAGATAACATCACAATAGTAAGCCTACAATAAAGTGTCATGACAAATAAAGTCCAACGTTGAAGTTACTGTTAAATTAAGTCTCAACTTGTTGAAGTGCAGCTGAAGTTAAATCTGCACACGATGCTAAATCAAGCATTGCGAAATGAATACGTTAGCTTTGTATGCCGGTGTAAGGATGTACATTTTTAAT
>JAMQGT020005623.1:0-11991 GCA_024447675.2 Pterophyllum scalare
GTATTGCTGATATGAAACAGCAGCTAGCGGGGCTGCTCGTTTGAGCAGAATCATCTCTGCCTCACTGCCCACCTCCCCAAATAGTCTGTGGATGGGTGTATGTATGACATGGTGTGGACTTTAGAAATTATCAAAGACAAAGTACCTTCTTTCAATCGCTGTTTCCAAGGTAACCTGGCATGTGAAAACACTGAGAAAATCTGCGGTCTCAGGAATTCTCAGAGCAGTGTCACCTCAAGGCATCTGCTGCAAGTTTTAGAAGAAGGTGTCTGACCTGAGATGTCTATATAAACAGTATCTTTGTAAGGACATCCAGGCTTATTGTTAAAGGATTAAGGCCTTGTCTTTGATGTTTAAGTAAGCTACTAATGCCACTGTCACCTCCTGGTGTAACACAAGATTGAGGGGTTGTGGGAATATTTGGGATAGACAGCTGCACTGGGCGTGTCCACGGGCTTCTCGGATGTCAGGCAGGTATTCTAGAGCATACGTCGGATAGCTGATCCCTATAATTACCCATTTATTAACTATCTGCAATTAGCTGCAAATTAACTAATTATTGCAGGTGACACGACTCGGTCTTAACAACAGCGTATTGTGACCAAAATTCTTTAGGGTGTCTGATGCAAATGAAACCGGTCACGTGCTTGAAGACAGTGAAGAAAAGCATTAAATTAATATTGCCTTTCCCCATGAGAAATATGAAAGCTTCAAAATGTGAAATTTGATGATTCAGGGCAATAGACGTTTAAAAAGAGAGAACAAATCACAGTTTTCTCATGGTGCAGGTGAATTTGAACATTTTAAAAGTAACGATGGAAGAAAAAGGAAATGACAACTACATTGAGATGCTGCACAACATTACACCTTCAGTTTTAGAAATCCAACTCCTCAAATCCTGGATTATGGGATCAATAGAATCTCAGGCACTAGTGAAAACAGCCACGTCTGCTGATGACTCTGTTTTTGTTATAAAACGGACTTGAATGAAAACCTCATTAGTTTTATCTTTGAGCTGGAATCAGGGGGTGCTGTCTGGCATGGATTCCCAGCAGTCAAAACAGAAAACAAGAGCTCACTGTGTGCTCTTTGTAGACATCAAGGTGTCTGATCTGAATTGCTTTAGCTTGGAGGGGGAATGGTTTTACCGTCTCTGTGAAACTGATCCGTGAAGTGGATTAGGGATGGTTCTTCTTTCACTCAAAACAACACAGCTTGAAGAGTTAGATGAGGAGGTGGGTGAAGTCTCACTTGTGTTTGTGTTTGAGAGGTAAGCACTTACACCACACTCACAAATATATCTTTACCTTGCACTTTGTTTTTGTTTTTTCCCCCCTAAATGACTGGAATGATACAGGGGCTGTCGGCATGCAAGGCCTGCTTGATTTCCAAGGCCCTGTCCTCTCAAATCTAAAAATAGTTTCTATCTAAGTAAGACAACACCCTATCTTCATCTAAGTAGGTTATGCATCCTTTTACTTTACCAAATACAGAGAAGTTGGACAAGTTCAGTGAGTTAAATTGGCCTGTAGCAATGAAGAGGCAAGCAAATCAGATAAAAACACAGAAAAAATGGAGTAATTCCATTAGTATGTATCACCTAATTAAAGAACAGCATCAGGAGTTCTGTTTGTCTTTGACAACAAACACAAGAACCTTGCCTATTCTCACTTTATAGCTCCATTAGAATATTTTTAGATGCCAGTATGGCTTGTCACCAAGGTTTTACTCTGGGGATGGGGTCAGACCACTCACACTCACAGACACACACGTAATCAGGCACACACACCCATATTCATACGTACTTTGTCCTTGGCCTAGCACCTCTTTTGGCAAGGTAGCGATATGGCTCCACAACAAATGAGGGACACCACGGCTGTGCCAATAATCTCGGTCCATTGGCAGACTCCACAAAATCATCTTTTCTTCCCAGGAGTTGTGACTCCGGAGAGTCCATCATTAGTCAGGAATCACAGAAACACAGAAACACACTCATCGAGTGCGACTCAGGTTGTGACTAGCGTGACCGTGGTGACCCAGGATGACGAGTCACTGCAACTGAATAAGTCCAAGCCAACTTTTTTAGACACACTTAAGGTTTTTAATCAGTTCACTCTTCTTATGTTCATTGCATATGCTTTTAAACATTGTTGTAATTAAGTCTCAGTGTCATTTACATTTAAAAAAAATAGAAACATATCAGTTAAGTTAGGAGGCTGAAAGGTTGGAGGTGGAGTGAGTCTTTTTTTTTCTGGGACTTGTTTTTGCTTGTTGGTTAGACTGAGAGCAGAATTCATGGTTCAAACAGTTCTGGAAAGTCTTGTTTAGAAGTAAAGTATCTGTACCTCATCACATTACCACCTCACTGACTGTTGCTAAAATGTTCTTATAGGTAAATGCAGGTAGATTTATGCCAGATGTATAATGATCCCTGTTGAAAAAAACCCCAAACAAAACAAATCCAGCTTAGGCTCTTTAAGTTTGTAACCCTTTAAAAACACATTCAGTTCAATGACTGTCTTTTTTGCTTTTTCAGTTTTAATTCATAGCACCACAGCGTTCTGCTTGGTAAGACCATTACGGTGAAAATTAACCTTTTATGCTTTTCAATTTTGGACTGTACAGGTGTTCTTTTGCATGGTTAACAGTTCAAAATCATCCTTTTATGTCTACTTTCTCTATTTAATGCCCTTCTCCCTTTAGGCCAACTTTCTTCTGAATGGCTGTACCTCAGAAAGCAATAACAGGTAGCATTACTGTGTTGACAGCCATGTGCCTGACATGACCAAAGAGTTAGGGATATCCCCCCCCCTTTTTTTTTTTTTAAATTATACAGATCCTGACCTGAAATGAAGAGTTTAGAGCAGTTTGAAACTTGACCTTTTGACTCATAGGCATTACTTGTACCTACAGTGACCTCATTATTTATTTAAAAATTGGCCATGTTTAAGATAAGCATCTACCATCATATACCATTTATATATATATATATATATATATATATATATATATATATATATATATATATATATATATATATATATATATATATATATATCATATATATATATGTGTGTAATTTTATTAATTTATAATAAAACTTTTTATGAATTTATGAATTTGCCTCCTATTTTCAGCACATTTCAACACATTAAGTAGAGTCAGTGTGTTCCATTTTTAGCTATAAGTAGATGCTTGTTCACATTTGGTCCGTTAACATTTGGCATAAAAATCGTAATAAGATTAAAAAAAAATGACAACAAACAA
This sequence comes from Pterophyllum scalare, assembly GCA_024447675.2. Taxonomy (NCBI): domain Eukaryota; kingdom Metazoa; phylum Chordata; class Actinopteri; order Cichliformes; family Cichlidae; genus Pterophyllum; species Pterophyllum scalare. Next base: position 3,268 of record JAMQGT020005623.1, read on the forward strand.
CAACAAAAAATTGATTTGCACACGTGCCGATTTGGTTCTCTGTCTATGGTCAAACATAGTAAAGGCACACCCTCTTGACAGTCAGGTAAACCGCTTTATGCATAAGAGCTATATGATCTGACATCAGCTGACAGCTCATCCTATATTAGCCAGATTTGATCATTTCAAATATATTCTAAAATATCGAATATTAATTTTACAATGTAATGGTTTTACGATTTTCTGACATGAATTCAGATTCATGTCCCTGCATGATCCAAGATGGTGTTTCATTCTTGTTGATCATACTCCTAAAGGCAACGCCTCACACTCTTTTATAGATTATATCATTTTTATTGAAAAATACATGAAAAGCACTATTCTCATATACAAACTTTTATTAGCTCAAAGATGATAAGTATAATAATGAAGTCAATCAGTTCCTAAGTTGCTTCATATGCAGATTGTTCAGAGTACAAGAATCTGGAGGGTAACATGATGTCCCAGTGGAGCACTAATAAAGTAGAACACACCTATAAATGTTAGTGGATGTTACAGTTTTATCATTAGAAAAGCTTGTTACCATCATAAAAGAGTTTTACAATTGACTCTGAAAATATACACTGCCTCACAGACACATAAAATTAAGCACAAAGAACATTATTATTACATTCTGCTGTTGTTGGTGACACACTGTAACTGCACTTTTGTCATATTTGAACTGCTAATTATTTACAGTTTATATTTCTGCAATTTCTGTGAGTACGGCACATATAATGCACATATTTCATAAAAGATTGTGATTTGATTTTCTTCTGTAATTCTTATGCATATCAAGCCAGCTTTTTATTTGTGCTAATTCAACACCCTCACATGCTTATCTTCATTTGGCAGAATTTGTACGATATATGCTTGTGTCCTTACCGCACACTTATTGTTCAGTTGCTGCTTTGCTCTACGAAAACAGGGTCCTAAAATGTCCATTTTATAATACAATTTAATTTGTGTGTCCCTTTAATCTCAATACAATCAATCAAGTGTGTCAGAATACCAAAGCTATCGGAGTGCTCCGTCTCATGATGGACTTTATAAATATGTGTCAGCGTGACACGTGCAGCATCACTCAAGTTAAAGCAATCAGCAACACAATTTTTTTAAAAAAAGATTGGTGTGGTAGTGTAAGCACAGCACAGGTCTGGAGTCTAAGTTCATGGATAGGACTATGTAATTATTCATGCAGAAATACTTTTGGGTAAATGTATTGTGTAAGCTGCACCTCAGGTAGAATTTCACTGCTCAGAGGTGAATAGAAACACACACAGCAATGGCACGATTGGGGTGCTGACACGTTCATTAGCACATAGGCAGATTTGACACAGCTGGAAGATGTAGCGAGGAGCTGCTGTCAAGGTCTTGGATTGCTGCAAGACTGGCACAAACTAAGGGTTGGATGCTCATCGCCATGTCATAAGAGACCTGGTGCTGTCTCGTCTCTTTTTTTAAAATATTTTATTTATTTTCCTCCCTCGTTGTGTCGTTGCAACACACTGAGTGTCATCATTTGCATGAGTTTGACACCCCGATGTCTGGCTTCTTTGTCCTCTCTCCAACTTGTTTCCTCTCTGTCCGTCTCCTTCTTTCTCTCCTCCCCCCTTGGTTCATCTCCTGTGTCTCTCTCCCCCTTTCTCTCTCACTCTCTCTCGCTCTCGCTCCCCTCTTTCTCTCTCTCTCTGTGCCTCTCCTCTTTCTGCTGATGGTGGCGGTGCCATCCATGCCAATTATGGCAGTCGAGCAGGTGGCTCCTTGCAGGTGGTAGAGGATTAATCCCTGTAAAGACTTCACTTCATTAGGAAATCCGTTTAATGTGGCCAGTTGATTGATAAATCTCCCGGACCTCTCTCAGAGTCCCCAGATTACTGCCAAGTTTGTCTATTATATGCTAGGTTGACCCCGATGTCAGAGAGAGATAGAGGGAGGGATAGGGATGGAAAGAAAGAGAAAGAAAGTGTCTGTTGTGTCTTTCCAGCTGAAGTTAGTTTATAGGACTGTTATACTGTTTGCTGACTAGATCATCTCAGTGTTTTTTTTTTGTTTTTTTTTTTGCAAAAGGTTGGAAAATGTACTATTTTTAAAGCAGTCACTGCAAAGCCTACAAATCCCAGGGGGTATGACCTGGCTGACATTTAAAGGTAGCATAAAGAAATGACACTTTAAGGATTCCGGTTGTAACAGCTGAGCACTGTGTTTGAAAAATTCGAGAAGTTTTCACCACCTTTGCTTGTGACCAAAAAAAGAAAAAAAAAGTTTGTCTTATTACATTTAATGCCGGTGTACATGTAAATGCTACAACTAACTTAACATTTAGGAGTGAACTGTAACAACTTGCCCTAACAGACTCAGACCACCCACACTCTCCTCACCATGTCAAGCCTCTGCATTTAACTCAAGTATCTCCTTAACTCACCCCTCTATAATTTTCCACCTCAGTATTATCACAATTACCCTGTAAGCCAAGAGGAGAGGGAACTCCCCGCCGCTCGTGACTGTCTATGTGCTACCAGCGGGTTTGCGGTCTGGTCGGATTTGTGAAACACTGACAGACAACCCCTTCATCAAGCCTGTCAAACACGGATGACAAATGTGTCTCCACATCCCCAAGATGCCTACAATATTTAAAGCCATGGGAGAATGGTAAAGCCGACGGAGAATAGCCCCTCCTGGCAGACGTAAAGTTCAAGCTGCATCAGGCTGTATCATTCTCAAATTCTGCGGAGAGACTGTGAGCTGAACCTGACGGCATGTTGACTTAATGATTCTGACAGAGCATATATGGTGTCTATCTCAGGTTTCTAAAGAAGAATGAAGTGAAGTCAAAATACATTTACTGAACTACTCATTGACTTAAAAAGGCATTTGGTTACAGTGCTGCCTATCACATATCAATATGAATATCTTGGGTTTAGGACGTGTCTCATCGCGAAATGATCTCTGTATTCAAATGAGAAACATATATATTGTTTTATTTTACGGGCTCTTTTCAGAGCTGCAGAAATTTTCATGTGGAAATAACACACATGTATACTGGGGCACACAGACACATAATGTGCACACAATGTTGATCGTTATCACCAAAAACAATAGCTTGGAGATACAGTCTGGCTATCAGGCAATCAAACACGCGGCCATTCTTCTTTCCAGCTGCTACCAAGCATGTAACTATATTGCTTTGCCTGGTTTGCTCGGAGACTTGTCAAAAGATGACAGAAGATCGCACCTTTTTTCCCAGGGTGAGTGCTTTCAATTACAGCATGGCTTCTAGCCTTACCGCATCTGTACAAGTGTCAGTCCAAAGTTCACAGCTCTTTGTGGAAGAGGGTTCCTCAAAAATATGTTTTGTTCTCATTGTTAGGCAACAGAATATTGTTATACAGAATCCTTGCATTCGAGGTCATCCCAACTGTTCACTTCTTTTTCTATTTATGACAAGTCATGTGTGCCGTCATTACTCATCCTCAATATCACATTTCTTTAACAGTCCCTGGCATTGATACTTTGATATCTAATATTTTAATCGCTCTCGGGTCATACATCTTGCTGTCTTTTGCAAATAAATGGGTTGTGAAACAATAAGCAGGTGTTTGGAGAGGGATATTTCACTGCATGCAAGTTCACCCATAAGGACTGCAATAGAACCCAGACACGGTGATTGAATTCATACCAGGTAATCTTTGTAGCTGACTTCTAATAATTTTGTAATGAGCTATGAAGTTATCATCTTAGTCATGAAAATATTCAGTCCACTATAGGAAGACTCGCCAAATGGAATTTCAAGCTATAATTATGTCTAATTAAAGCAAATTGATGCAGATTATTAACATCAATATTTTAAATTTAAAAAAAAATACACAAACGCTTTGTGATTTGAGAGACCTGCCTGTGAAACTGTCATCACTCAAACTGGGTTCATATTTTCAGGTTAACTGTTAATGACAGTATGTGCCTGTTATGCTTAGCTGCCCCAGTGTCTTTGTTCGTACCCAGAGCTGCAGGTGGCAGCATAGTCTTAAAGGACAAAAGAGGCTAGATTACTTCAAAGATACACAAACAAGCATGGGCACACACCACTTAGCCCCGCCGAGCTTTTCCCTATTCCCCAGAAGCACACTTTGACCTTTGGATATTTGTTACCTGGACAAAGTGACATTGGGAGTCAGCCAGTGGATCATTGTTTAGCCTGACTGTCTCTGTTTGTAAGGGGGTGTAATAATTAGCAAGTTCTCAGCCTGTGATTTTTAGTGTCCCTAATTTGGCTCTGACAGAATCCACATTTGTGCTATGTGATAGTGGCTGCTTTTTTTCTGAAATGTTTTCGATGAAGGGGCACACAGCTGAGGCAGGTTTTGATATTTTCTTACACACTGTTTTGCATTTCATTACCACTGGTGAGGGACGGTGAGCTGTTTATGATTTCAAAACAGGGACAGGAGGTTGAAGTATTTTAGCTGCAGGGAAGATTCTTTTAAACTCATTTACCAGACTTGGAAGCTTGCATCTTATTATTTGGAATATTTTTTAACCTTGGCTGTTTAACTGTGTGAGACTGAGATGTTTATGACCTGCATGGGCATGGTTTCCCAGGGGTGTGAGGGGCAGAAGGATAGGGCTTTTGAAAACAATTGGCCAATAGTAAATAAAGAAATTAATTTGAAATGTATGATTTATTTATTATTTGGTTATATATATTTACAGATTTTAAAGTTTCCAGTCATAATTATTATTTTTAATGAAAATGATCATGACACTTCTGAAGAAGACATAAACTTTCCTGTTAGGGCTAATTAGAAAAAAAAAAAACCCTCGAAAACATGTTTTAATGGAAAATTTAACTGATTTTTTTATTGTTTTTTTTTAAAGGAAACACCAATGAAATCCAACTAAGGTGCCGTATTCTGTCTGCCATAATTGTCCTTACCCAAAATGCCTCACAATCTATTGTCATTCATTTCTCATGAATGCAGACGGATTAAAAATGTCTCAGCCCTGTTGCTGCATATCTCAGCAATTCATCAGAAAATGTCTCGGGTGCCGTATTCTGTCAGCTCTGCTGAATAAATACAAGTCTAAATGTCTCAAGGCTGTACATTGTCATTCATATAGAAATAATGTGATTCTTTACTGGTGGTGACCCCACATCTGGCAAATCTGTTAACCTCTTGGTTATATGGCTTTGAGGTGAGTGTCGCTCATTCTCTCAACCCCCACCCATAGCTTCCACCTCTCGGGAGCTGGAGCAGTGTTAGGGCACAGAGCGGGAGCCCTCACGCTGCTAAAGCTGTATGTGTGTGTATGTGTGTGTGTGTGTTTGTGTGTGTGTATCAAGCATGGGGTGTTTAAGGTTGCCCATCTGGGAACAGACCCTGGGTGTTTAACACTGAGGAGCTGGAAGAGAGGACTCTGTCAGCTTGGAGGACACAGCACAGCCAGCGCAGAGGTCACTGGAGCACATACACATTCTGTGTATACACACACACACACACACACACACACACACACACACACACACACACACACACACACACACACACACACGCACATACACACACAAAAGCACAAATGGACTCATGCAGCCATGCATGCGTGCCGTCAGTGTCCCTTTCTCTCCTCCATATACACACTGTCATTCTGCCTCCTCTCTCTCTCCCTGTCTATTTTGCTCTTTATTGCTCTCTCTCTCGTCTCTTACTACACACACACACACACACACACACACACACACACACACACACACACACACACTGCTTTGCTCATCTCTCCTCCCTCCCTTAACCTGTCAAAACTCTGTGGGGTCAGAAAAGCAGCAATCGCAGGGATAATACAAAAACACCTCAAACAGGGAACTGTTGACACATTATGAGGAAGTAACGGAAAGAGACAGTGTGAAGATCTTTTAATCATATTATGGATTCATCACATAAAAAGAACTCTCATAATTCTCAGAATAAATACATTCAAAGGGAATACTTCACAAATGTTAACAGTTTACAGTCACAAGTTACCCAAAATTCCCAGTGTTGTTTTACATGAATGCCTGACTGTATTTCTTTGTGTAGCAGTTTGTTCCAGTCTAGTACAACCAAAGGACACTCACTAACTAATTTTTAACTATTCTCATTTGCATTGTGTGAACTAGTCAATCAGTACAGCACATAAAATGTACAAATGTAACACCACCAAATTTCATCAGTGAACGTGTATCATTGCTGGAGGCAAAGAGTAATGATTGTGGAAAACAAAACAGCTTTAGTCCAGTACATTTTTACATAAACACACACACACACACACACACACACACACACACACACACACACACACACATACACACACACTTCCTCCCTGCATACGTTGACTTGTCAGCTTGAGATGACTTTATCTACCATCCATTACTTTTATGTCCTGCCTTTCACCTAAATGGCCTCTGCATATTCACCACGGGACCTACTAGTGCATCCTGAGGGAGAGGACACACACAAGTGAACAAACACACACATACACACTCTGTCAGAGGTTGGCCGAGTTAGATTTACAGCCTGGGACCATCACCTGTGACTTAGCGCCTCTGAAATTAGTCACAAATAGCATATTAGGGCAGCTAATCAGGCACGCCTGAGCACTTGGCTTTCTTTATGTGGTCATAAAGGGGAGAGTATATGGGCACCCTCAGGCCTTGGGGTGAATGATTGTCCTGACCTCCAGTGAACCAAAAGCCACACACAGCTGGGGAGGGATGGGATGTGTAGGCAGAAGCACTCCCACAACACTATTCTTTGATACACATAGGAAGATGACTTTGGTGTATCAGGGTCCTTTTTTTTTTTTTTAATTTTGGTTTTACTGTTGCTCTGTTTAACTAAGAAATCAGATGACTAAAACACAAAGTGAATGAAGATGGCAATTGCTTAAGGGAATAGCGTATTCTTCCCCAGCTTTTAGTGAATGTACATGCAGTAAAGCAAAAGACTTCACCTCATAACATTTTCTTTTATTTTTACCTGAATTAATTACAAAAAAAGTTTTTCAGCAGATAAATAATCCATGGATTTAAGAGAAAGGGATTTTTGACCTAGCATACAACTCACATTACACTGCAATTATTAGTTATTTTTGACATGTGACTTCAGTCTCACAGTACCTCCTCACAAGCAAGTGGACTTTGTCAGACACAGAAAACTCTGACACTGCTAAGAAACCTCAGCCCCTCATAAAATAGTAAAACTATCTCTTGCTCTCTGACTCAAGTCTGTTGAGTGAACAGGAGAGGGCACAAGGGTTGAGAAATGCATAAAAGAAGTGGAATCAAGGAAAAGGAGCGTCAAGATGAAGCAAGGGAAAAGAATGAGCAAATGTAGAGAGGTGAGGGGAGAAAATCTTTTCTGTATATCTCATATGCATACACTCTTTGCTCCCTACTGCGGGAGTGGTATGTTTTCACATCAGACAGATTGTTAGACAGTCAGATCCAATATGGTGATTCAGTGACTATTTAAACAGAAATCAGATATTCTGCCCCTAATTGACTTGGTTTGGCCTCACTAAATCATAGTCTTTATTCAAAGTAGCGCTGATATAAAGAGTCTGTCCTTCTGTCTTCTCTCGCCTCACGCCTTCTCTTGCTTCCTTCTCCCTCTCCTTTATGATTTACCATTGAGGAGATGAATTTGAAATTTCAATCATGGAGTTGTTAAATATTGATGGGCCTTCTAAGTCGTTAACGAGGTCTCGGCAAGGACGGGGGAATCAGCCCGTCGCTTTGCCGGCCCCCAGCTTCACTGCAGCTCAGCCATCTAGAGGGATCTGGCCAGGTCAGGAGGTCAGTGTACCCAACCATAATCTTCCAACTTCTATGATATCTTTTAATGTCCTGCTAAGACTATTCTCTTTAACATTAGCTCTTACATTACCATATGCAAAAAAAAAAAAAAAACTTTCAAATTATGTATTATGTAGAGCAGCCTTGATTCACTGTTCAAGATGTGTCAATTATAATGAAAGCACTGGTGTGTGATTTGATATGATAATAGAAATCTTTAACTGAGTCTCAGCAGACCTCTTGTGTGTCAGAACTGATCACGGCTGAAAAAAATTAGCGCCTCCAGGCCACCGTAGAGCAAGGCAGAACTCAGATGGTTCAATATGCTACGCCATAAAACCAAGATGAGACTTCTTTTATTATTGCTGCCGCCAGAACAAACTCCTGCCATCCAATCAATGTTATGTACTTTGAGATGTGATCATTACCTTTTACAAACAATGTTCCACCAAATAAGATTTGTCTGTACAGCGGAGTCACATTAATGGCTTGTTTCCTTGTTGGGGCTGACTTCAGACACCCCATCACTGACTGATAACAGAGGCAGAACTTCGAGTTGCATTGCTAAGAATATGTCATTATTAATTTTTTGGTTTTTAATTGGTTTGTAATTCATATTAACATTACTTCAGTACAATCTGCTAATTTACCTAACCAACTATGCACACTGAAAGCTGCCTTAAAAGGAATTGTAAATAATGGTAAATTTATAATATATATATACATATATATATATATAATATATATATATATATATATATATATATATATATATATATATATATATATAGTAAAACAATCTAATTGCTAATGCTGGTTATTATCACTTCTTAGGGTATCTCTGAGCAATACGTAACTGAACGAAGTAGGTTACAGAG
>JAMQGT020005624.1:0-12500 GCA_024447675.2 Pterophyllum scalare
GGTTTCATTTCCACCTTAAATTTCAGTGTTAGCTTCAGTTAAACATCCAAATCTGTGGCTGTAGCTTCAGGTTTGTGTGCAACAGGTTCAAACATCAGTCTGAAGCTCCAGTGAAGATAAATAAACTCCTCTGACCCCATGAGTCAGGTGATGAAGGAACCCAAACAGTGATGAGGAAAGGAAGTGAAACTTCAGTGAAGGCTACAGGAAGTAAACACAAACTAGTGTGACGTCCTCGGAGAGCATGGAAACCCCACAGTGTGTGTGTGTGTGTGTGTGTGTGTGCATCAGAGAAATGTTGTACTGTTATCTTTGTGAGGACTGGGTTCAGGTTCTTTCAGGGACAATATATCCAGGATTCACAGTTCACACCTGGTTTCAGGGAACAGGTTAAAGTTCAGGTTTAAAGGTCAGAGGATACACAGATTCAAAGAGGGTGCTCACAAAGATGAACAAGCATGGAGATAGAGAAAACAACACACACAGACACACACACTGCCCTTCAGTCTCCTCCAAGGTGAAACTCTGCTGCAGTGTGCCAGCAGACCAGCAGGGGGCAGAAGAGACAGCAGATGGAGATCAGGAGCAGGGAGTCTGTATTTGTATGAATGTGTATTTTGTGTCATATCGACCTGCACGCGTTTCCTCTGTCGTTGGTGCTGCTGATGAAGGTGAGTCTCATCTGAACCTGAAGCTGTTTAAACTTTCATATTAACAGTGAACGTGGTGAACGTGGTGGTTTTTCTTCTCTTTCTCGTACTTTTCATCTGCTCGTGTAATCGTTTAGATTCGTTTCCATGCAGCGACCGTGTTTTTCTTCTGCTGTTTCCTTTGCAGCCCTTCGATATACACGGCAAACATTTGAGCTTTTATGCTTGTTTTTGTGCAGTTTGTTTTATGTTGCACATGTTTTTGGTTTGTTTTGAAGGCCTTTGTATGTTCTCAGGATATTTTTAAATTAAGAAGTTTGAACCTGCCGTCGCCCTGAGCTTCATGATTGATCCATAACCTCCAATAAATAACAGCTACAGGTTTAAAGTCCAACAAAACGTTCTCCATGCGCTTTACCATGTTCATTAGCATCAACAGCGGTGGCATTTCTGTATCTACTATAATATGCAGATACAAAAAACAGTTTTCAATTTCTTTGCAGGCAGGTGTTTGTGATAACGGGCAGTGAGTGTTTTTCATCACTGGAAGAACTTTTTTGTTCCAGGTTCTCTCCATGTGTAGAGAATGGTTCTCACTGTGGTTCTCTGGAGTCCCAAAGCCTTAACCGTAACCCTTCCAGACCGATAGATGTCAGTGACTTTGTTCCTCAGCTGCTTCTTTAGATCGTGGATGGTGGTCTGCTGTCTGAGATCTCTCAGCCTGCCTCACTTTGTCAAACACTCTGTTTAAGGGATTTCTTCTTGCAGCAGGTCTGCACAGATCAGGTCTGTGCAAGTGAACTCAGCTTTAAAAATAATAAAATGTAAATTAGCCTTTAAACATGAAGTGTTTCAATTCCACTTTAAATATTACAAAATAAGTTTAAGATATCAGAACAACATCGCACAACAAATAAACAACCACTACAATCTTTGTTTTTGTGTGAACAGATTCTCACAGATTCCCAAATTTCTTTTAAAAAGCAGTTGATGCTTAAATAGAGGCAGTAAGTCTAAAAACACTTCAGTTGAGGAAAGATTCTTATTTTCTCGGCTTTGGCGTTCCTGCTCTCAGTGTAGTCCGACTCACGCACAAACAGGCCGTAATGCCTCAGCACCCTCAGCGCTGACAGCTTTTACTGTCCGATCAACAGCAAATCACCAAAACGCTCATGCACTAATTTCTTTGCCACGTCATAACCATGTTCAGGGAAACACTTGGCTGCCCTCTAGTGAACAATCCAGAAAATACAGTCAGCTTTGCTGGCCTTAAAGCTCGTGTGAAGGCTCCATGTTGCAGAGGGTTTCCATCAAATATCGGAACGTCTCTCACAGACAACGACAGGACGCTGCTGTTGAAGTGCCTTCAGGTGCTTCCTCCTTGGCTTGTGGCTGCATAGCTTGTGAGGGAACAGCAGGTTTTGTTGAGTATATTTCTTTAGGACGTGCTCACAGTGAAAACTGATCCTTATCATTTGCTTCTGATTCTTCTCTGTGCTTTAACAAGATCCTTGGAAGTGGTTCATGTTTCTTTGCGATGGGTTTGAGCCTTTCAGCCTTTCTTCTCAGGTATGAATTCATACCATCTTCTGCAGCTTCAGTCATCTGCTGTGATCGTTTGGGGCTGAGGGCAGAGACAGGAAGAGAGGCAGAGATGAATAATAACTAATGATTAAATACAGAGTGGGGGATAAACAAAGTAAATAAGGTGAATGAGAAGAAACAGTGCATTATGGGACCCCCCTCAGCAGCCTAGGCCTATAGCAGCATAACTAAGGGAGGGTTCAGGGTCACCTGATCCAGCCCTAACTATAAGCTTGATCATAAAGGAAAGTTTTAAGCCTAATCTTAAAAATAGAGAGGGTGTCTGTCTCCTGAATCCAAGCTGGGAGCTGGTTCCACAGAAGAGGGGCCTGAAAGCTGAAGGCTCTGCCTCCCATTCTACTCTGAAGTATCCTAGGAACCACAAGTAAGCCAGCAGTCTGAGAACAAAGTGCTCTATTGGGGTGATACGGTACTATGAGGTCTTTGAGATAAGATGGGGCCTGATTATTTAAGACCTTGTATGTGAGGAGAAGGATTTTAAATTCTATTCTAGATTTAACAGGGAGCCAATGAAGAGAAGCCAACATGGGAGAAATCTGCTCTCTCTTTCTAGTCCCTGTCAGTACTCTAGCTGCAGCATTTTGGATCAGCTGAAGGCTTTTCAGGGAGCTTTTAGGACAGCCTGATAATAATGAATTACAGTAGTCCAGCCTAGAAGTAATAAATGCATGGATTAGCTTTTCAGCATCACATCAGAAACCTATTAGTTTTACCTTTAATCTGTTAGCTTCTGCCTCAGCCAGCTTATTTAGTGTTGTATAAAACTAACATTGTCTGACTCAGGTTGTTATGGACCTGTTCTGGGTGTTATCTAAAAATTAAACAGCAGCTTTTGTTCACTTACATACTTGTAATGGGAAATCTGCCACCTAATGGTTGTACTGGAGGGTATGTGAAAGCGCAAGGTGAAAGGTTAGCAGAGAGCTTCTTTATTTTGTCCGGTAGGTAACAGACAACCCCATCCTAAAGGTCAGCTCTCGCCAGAGTGCTGAGTTTATCACTGTTCTCTGAACTCCCACAGACTGCTTTTGATTAGTTCGGGACATGATGTCCTGCTGGGGAGAGTGTCCGTCATCCCAACGATGGGTCAAAACATCAACCAGAAGTTCGGGCAGAATCACGGCTCGGTGCCGGTCCGGCTGTCTGTGGTGCGCGGTTCCAGCCTGCAGGGGTCGCTGTGCAGTAGTACCCCTCGCCAACCTACGAGGGCGTAATGGGGTAGATGAAGGACCACTGGGATAAATCAAACTGGAGCAAGAGCAGCACACAGATTACTGAGCTCCCGGGCCAGTAACTCTGGAACAGCCAACCACAGAAGGAAGGATGCTGATGCCGAAGATCCTTTCAGGCAAAGCAACAACTTTTGATCAGATTTTTTTTCAATCAAATGCAATTTGATTGACGAGTGATTTGGTCATTAGTGTTTGTGAACAGCCACACAGACCAGCATCACCACAGACCCGTTTACATCTAAACAACATTTTGAAGCCACTTCTGTTCATCGACCTGTGAATTCTGTTGTTGGATTAAAAAACAAAGACGTCTTCCTGGGGCTTTCGTGCCCGCCTCTAGCTCCTGATGGGCGGAGCTGCGTCGTTCTGTCCTCATTGGTAAGTACACTTCATGACACAAAACACTCTCGTAATCATAACACAAAATGGTTGGTTTGTGTAACCATGCTTCTGCTTCTTTTTTTAATTAAAATGTTTTTTTTATTTTGCCCACACAATTTTAATTTAGCAAATATGGACAGTTTCTTTTATGTTTTACAAAGAGATGAATTATTTGGTTTTTCTTTTTCTTTTCTCCTCTTTCTTTTCTCCCCTTTCCTCTCTTTGTCCTAAACCTCTCAGGTCTGACACAGTTCTTAGATGTTACATTCAACTCATCGTCACACAGTATGTTAAAAATAACTCAGATAAAATAAAGGAGTCACACTAACAAGAGGAGCCTATAGAGAACCTATAGAGCTCATGTTGAAACAGTAAATATGTTTGGAATAACAGTGCATTCAGATCACTGTTCTGTGTGTGAGATCTGCCTTTAATTCATTCCCTGTTATAGTTATGTGGAAACAGCGCCACCATCTGTCGGGTCGGTTCTTCTGTTGCTGTTTCCACCACGTTTGCTGGGAGGCCTCAGACGGCTGATGCTTGTAGGACTTAACGCTGGATTTCTGCGTTGTTGTCTCTTGTCATCAGCTGGGTCGGTGAAGGTTGGACGTTTTTGGCCTCTGAACGAGAAGCACAGGATTGACCTTAAAGCTCACACAGCACAGAGCTGAAACAGCGATGACAGACGTAATGAAACGGTGAGCATTCAGCTGCTGTCAGCAGACCCCACTGTTAAACAGTCCAAACACACACTGCTGACACACACAGGCTGCGGTAAACTGCAGAGGCAGAAACACTGCTCAGGAAATCAGGAACAAGTGAAAGGTCAGAACGTGAGAGTCCAACATGTGAGCGTGTATGTGAGGGATAACATTACAAATAAATGAATGATTGATCAGGTGCTGAAACATGGATCAGGCTCTCATTCTGTTTAAGGTTTTACACTGTTTGTCTACACGATAGTTTGTGTGTGTGTGTGAGCCATAAAACAGGGATTTATATGTATTTGTGTTTTATGTTGTATGACTGAAGTATGATGCCCTTTGTGTGTCCCTGGTCGTTTCACCGGTGCCTCGTTACCCACAGGTGTAACTGAAACAGGATTTGTTACTTCAGGTTTAGTTTTCAGGCTCATGAAGGTGGATCAGAGCAGCTTTTGTTCAAAATCAGAGATCAGCAGGTACAAACCAACACCGACTGACCAATCAGATCTCTGGAAAAGTGTCACAATTCCTGGAGGAGGGTCTGAAGTTTTCCAGGTCTTCATTTGTTCTTGTATTAAATTTGTAGGCAGGTTATCGGGTTTGTGACTACAAATAACACAACTTAAAGTTTCCAGTGTTGTTGAAGGAAATTTCTGCATTTCATCATGAAACTGTATCATTTATTTATTTAAAGTCATGATAGGAAACTTTCAGATGTAGGGTAGTTTGACTCAGACATCAAGGAGGGTAGGAGGGTAGAGAGTCAGCAGACATTTTGAGCTTCCACAGGTGAGCAGCTTATTTACAGAGATCTCCATGACACGTGAAACTCAGACCAAATAAAACCCCAAAATGAACTCAGAGTCACTGAAAATGCACAACACAAAGCCCAGCCTCAGCTCTCCTGCCCTGAAGCTATTGCTGACTGACTCTTCAGTCCTGTGAAAAACTCACCATCCACATCACTGAGTTCAGGTGTTCCAGTCACTTCCACAGGTGTATAAACCAGCACCTAGGCATGCAGACTGCTTCTACCAACATCAGTGAAAGAATGGGTCGCTCTCAGGAGCTCAGTGAACTCCAGCGGGGTACCGTGATAGGATGATACCTGTGCAACAAGTCCAGTCACTGCTAATTATTCCACAGTCAGCTGTTAGTGGGATTATAACAAAGTGGAAGTGATTGGGAACGACAGCAACTCAGCCATGAAGTGGTAGGCCACGTAAACTCACAGAGTGGGGTCAGTGGATGCTGAGGGTCATAGTGCACAGAGGTCACAGCAACTTTCTGCAGAGTCAATCACTACAGACCTCCAACCTTCATGTGGCCTTCAGATCAGCTCAAGAACAGTGTGTAGAGAGCTTCATGGGATGGGTTTCCATGGCAGCTGCATCCAAGCCTTACATCACCAAGCCCAATGCAAAGCGTCGGATGCAGTGGTGTAAAGCACGCCACCACTGAACTCTAGAGCAGTGGAGACGTGTTCTCTGGAGGGATGAATCACACTTCTCCATCTGCCAATCTGATGGAGGAGTCTGGGTTTGGTGGTTGCTAGGGGAACGGTACCTGTCTGACTGCATTGTGCCAAGTGTAAAGTTTGGTGGTGGTGGTGGGGGGGGGGGTGAGCCAGTATGGTGTGGAAGAACTTGACTGGCCTGCACAGAGTCCTGACCTCAGCCTGATAGAACACCTTTGGGATGGATTAGAGTGGAGACTGTGAGCCAGGCCTTCTCTCCAACATCAGTGTCTGACCTCACAGATGTGCTTCTGGAAGAACGGTCAGAAATTCCCACAAACACTCCTAAACCTGTGGAAAGACTTCCCAGAAGAGCTGAAGCTGTTACAGCTGCAGAGGGTGGGCCCACATCATATTAAAGCCTCTGGGTTAGGGATGGATGGTACTCAGGTTCATGCCTGTGTGAAGGCAGATGAGTGAATACTTTTGGCAGTAAGTCCACCCTCACTGTTTCCACAGGAAGGTTAGCATCATTCATCTGCTGCTGATCAAATGCATTGATTAGCTAATCATCATCAGTATGAGCTCCTCTATAAAAGCAGAATTTTCTGCAGTTTGCAGGTCTGGATCCTTCAGGTGTGTTAACACAATCCCACAATCTTCCCAGGAGTGGACGTCCCAGCAAATTCACCTCGAGCTCAGAGAAACTGCAAAAACTCAAGAGCTCCATCTCAAACTCTACAAGCCTCAGTCAGCGGGTTAAAGGTCATGATAGAAACCTGTCTGGGAGGCCTGCAGGAGAAAGCCTCTGCTCTCTAAAAGAACATGGCAGCACAGCTCAGGTTTACAAAGCTGCATCTGAACAAAGACTTCTGGAACAAACAGGCCAGCGTGCAGATGTTTGTCCATCGTGCACAGCAGCACGTTTGGAGGAAACCAAACTCAGCACATCAGCACCAACACCTCAGAGCAGCTGTCAGCACGGTGGAGGAGGGCGGAGGATCTGGGCTCCTTGCAGCCACTGAGTGGACCACGAACTCCTCTGTAGACCAAAGTATTCTAGAGGCACATGTGAGGCCCTCTGTCCCACAGCTGAAGCTGGGACCAAACTGGGCCACCAACAGGACGATGATCCAAACACAGCAGCAAGAACGAAGGAGCTGCAACGACCCTCAGAGTCCAGACCTCAGCCTGCTGAATGCTGGGGGTGGGAGGGGGGTTAACAGACTGATGACGTCACACAGGAAGCGAGGCCCCTTTTTAAACACCAGACCTGCTCAGAGGCTCAGAACAAGCAGAACAATAATAAAAATGATCAGAGTATAACTCATAACTGACATGCTCAAAGGCACACAAGCAAACCTGAGACCCAGACAGCAAGCAGTCAGCTGGCTCCTCTCAACCCACTTTGGCTGAATCAGTGTTTTACACCCTCAGATCAATAAGACTTCAGCTGATATTCAGCACAGGAAATTACTAATAATACTTCCAAATATTGTAGATTAATCAATCACTTTTAAGAATAATCTCCTGGTCACCTCTAACCTTTCAATACTGGGCAGATGGGATGTACCACTGTGAGGGGGGTGCAGCAGAATAGCCCAAGTGATAACAGCTTTAATTTCTTACTAACTATAAATCAGTAAGTTTAACTATAAACAGATGATCAATCAATTATAACCAGGACAGCTATGAATCAATGTAATTCCAATGTCACTGTCATCACGCTGTCAGCTTTCATCAGCATCAACATTTATTTGGTGCTGAGGTTTGAATCCCGACCATAATGATGATTCACACATGCAGAAAACTATATGCTGTAATGAATATGTATGAGACAGGTGGTTCAGGCACCATGCTGTGCTCTGATTGGTCAGAGCAGCCCTGGCTTTTGACTCAGCTCTGACTCAGAGTGTTGACCTCTGACCGGCTGCCTGAGTCAGGAGGTACAGAGAGCCTCGTCCACATGAAACGGGGCTGTGAGTGAAGAATCTTTTTTCTTTAGTTTATGCTGTTAAAATATACAACCTCCACTTTGTGATGAGGGTTATTGAAAATTCCTGAGTTCAGGTGTAGTTTAAACCAGTACAGCTTTAAAGGACACGTATCATGCTTTTAAATCCTTCCCTTTCATATATAAATCATTCCCTTGTGGTCCATATAAAGTAGAACTTCAATGCTTCGGTCTGAATTCCTCCTTATTGCAGCTCCACAGACCCCCCCCCCTTTGACCCCTTTTCTGACCTCCGTCTCAGATCAACCTGTTTCGGTGCGGTCTCTTTAAATGTGAATGAGACATTTCAGGCTCCGCCCCCGTCCAGGTCACAGAGCGTTCCACTCCACCCCTTCAGCCATTTTTGTAGTTTGATATCAGTGATTAGCTACCAGCAGAGAGACTTTTCATTCTCAACATGAATGAAGTGAACAAAGCCTGGACACAGGAGTTAGCTAACGGCAGCATCAAGACCGTCACTGAATCCAAGACAAAAACAGCAAACACAAAGCTAAATAAAGTTATTCAAACACGCAGTACAGCTTTATCCTCAAGGAGCTAAAAGCTAGCACACAGCGCTAACAGCAGAAGGCACAATGCTACTGCTGTCAAAACAATGACCAGGACGTCATATCAACACACAAAATTCATGTCTAAAATAAAGTTTGTAGCGTTATTTGGAGCTCAGCGCTTTGCTGTGCCGTGGTTTCTGTAGAGAGAAGGAACTGACCCTCAATCAGAGGAAGTTTTTCAGCAAATCCCTCTTTATACTGGAGGAGGTTGATGAAGCACTGGTCCTTGAAGTGCTTCGTGCAAACAAGGAGGATTTTCCCACTGATGGAGGTACAGAAAAGATTGTGGACAAACTGTTTCCTGTTTGGAGACAAAGATGTAGGCAGCGACAGAGATATATTCACTGATGAGTCTGTCCGCTGTCATTTTCTTCTCGCTGGAGCAGTCACAGCTTCTGGTGTGGAACATCTGGACATGAGGCAGAACGGGCTCACACCTACTTCCTGTTGTGGAACCTTCCCAGCAGGCTGATTGAAACGGACCAATAAAAAAAGACCAGCCCAGAGACAGCATTAAAGATGGCGTGGCCACCATGATGTCACCTAATGGTTTGTGAAGTCCAGACCTGAAGCTTCAAGATGAGCATCTTCACTGTTGCTGTATTTTGAAACCAGATATGATGAGCGAGGGCTCAACATGAAACTGCATGCTCATTGGCTGATGGCTTATCAACCACAAGATCAGTGAGCGTATTCTGCAGAATCCTCCTTTCTGACTCTTTCTAAAGATGACTTCACTTTTTATTCAGTCAGGTTTCAGAATTCATCACAGTACAGAAACAGCATTAGTGAAGGTTACAAATGATCTTCTTACAGCCTCTGACAGTGGACTCATCTCTGTGCTTGTCCTGTTGGACCTCAGTGCAGCTTTGATACTGTTGATCATAACATTTTATTACAGAGATTAGAGCATGCCATAGGTATTAAAGGTACTGCACTGCAGTGGTTTGAATCATATTTATTTAATAGACTCCAATTTGTTCATGTAAATGTGGAGTCTTCTTCACACACTAAGGTTAATTATGGAGTTCCACAGGGTTCTGTGCTAGGACCAATTTTATTTACAATAACTGAAGTTATTGTACAAACCTTAGAGACATGGTGTCAAACCAGATACTTACTCTGGATGGCATTACCTTAGCATCCAGTAACACTGTGAGAAATCCTGGAGTCATTTTTGACCATCATGGTCTCCCTGCAGATCTTCATGTTCTCTCTCTCTCTTCCATTGCTGCTCTCACTATCTCATCTGTCTGTGTGTGTGTGTGTGTGTGTGTGTGTGTGTGTGTGTGTGTGTGTGTGTGTGTGTGTGTGTGTGTGTGTGTGTGTGGTGTAAGCGAGTACCTAACCCTTTGTTTCAGGGGTGGGCCTGACAGTTTCTCCACCTCCCAGTCTGTGTTCATGGAGGTAATGAGCTCAACTGTTGGCAATCTGGTGATTTTCCTGAAGACTACTGAAGGTGTTGGTGAATCTTCAGTCATCGCTGTTCACTGTCAGTGACGTTTCCTCTGTGTGATTTCTGCTTTGAACCCTGTCATGAATACTTACCTGTTTTTCCCTCTGCGCAGGAAATCTGATTATGTAAGACTATGTAAGAGACTTTTTTTGGAGAGAGAAGCCTGCTGGAGAGGTGGATCTTGGGATGTTTCTGCCTGCCCAGTGAAATGGATTAACCTGAGGACCTGCTGCACCATTGAACTGTTTCTAATATTTTGGACTCTGTAAATAAAACTGTTTGGAACTTTTACTTGGAGCCCTGCATTTGAGTCCGTCAGCTGTGGGGCCATGACAGTGTCCTTCAATGCACATATCAAACAAATATGTAGGAGTGCTTTTTTGCATTTGTGCAATATTTATAAAATTAGAAACATCCTTTCTCAGATTGATGCTGAAAAGTTAATCCATGCATTTATTACTTCTAAGCTGGACTACTGTAATTCATTATTATCAGGCTGTCCTAAAAACTCCCTGAAAAGCCTTCAGCTGATCCAAAATGCTGCAGCTAGAGTACTGACAGGGACTAGAAAGAGAGAGCAGATTTCTCCCATATTGGCTTCTCTTCACTGGCTCCCTGTTAAATCTAGAGTAGAATTTAAAATCCTTCTCCTAACATACAAGGTCTTGAATAATCAGGCCCCATCTTATCTCAAAGACCTCATAGTACCGTATCACCCCAATAGAGCACTTCACTCTCAGACTGCTGGCTTACTTGTGGTTCCTAGGATACTTCAGAGTAGAATGGGAGGCAGAGCCTTCAGCTTTCAGGCCCCTCTTCTGTGGAACCAGCTCCCAGCTTGGATTCAGGAGACAGACACCCTCTCTATTTTCAAGATTAGGCTTAAAACTTTCCTTTATGATCAAGCTTATAGTTAGGACTGGATCAGGTGACCCTGAACCACCCCTTAGTTATGCTGCTATAGGCCTAGGCTGCTGAGGGGGGTCCCATAATGCACTGTTTCTTCTCATTCACCTTTATTTACTTGTTTATACTTCACTCTGTATTTAATCATTATTATTAATCTCTGGCTCTCTTCCACAGCATGTCTTTTGTCCTGTCTCTCTCCCCTCAGCCCCAACCGGTTGCAGCAGATGACTGCCCCTCCCTGAGCCTGGTTCTGCTGGAGGTTTCTTCCTGTTAAAAGGGAGTTTTTCCTTCCCACTTCCCGCTTGCTCATAGGGGGTCGTTTTGACTGTTGGGTTTTCTCTGTGTTATTGTAGGGTCTTTACCCACAATACAAAGCGCCTTGAGGCGACTGTTTGTTGTGATCTGAACACAGTCGCCTGAGACTGATTAAAAAAATAACAACATGAGTATTTTAAGGAGTCACTGGCACCATGATAATCATTCACACTGTTCACCATCTATGAGGACGAGCTGAACAGCTGCATCATTGATGAAAATCTGATTTCTTTAAGATTGCTTCAAACAAACCTCCCTCGTCCTCCTCTTCTTCCTCACTGATCACATAAATTCAAAGACCTCCTTGTTCCTGTAGAGCAGTGAACATTTAAATAAAGACTTGATGACTGATGATGAGGAGGGGGTGAAAGGAGGGTGGTAATGGAGGGTGTGTGGGGGTTGGTAGTGTTTCTTCTGGGCACTGAGCCAACCTGTCGGAGACTCCAGAGTTCATCTCCACCATTAAAACACCATTTGGGAAACTCAGGGCTGATTTATCATGCCGCCATCAAAGCTCATATCTCCAAACAAAACCTCATATTCTGCACACACCCATATACACACCCAATGGACAATTTATTAGGTACACCTTGCCAGTACCCTCTTCACCTTCAGAGCTGCTTTAATTCTTCATAGCTCAGATTCAACAAGCTGCTGGAACATGATTTTGGTCCATGTTGACATAACAGCATTACAGCTGCTGCAGATGTGTCGGCTGCATCCACAATGGGAATCTCTTCCTCCGCATCCCGAAGGCGCTCTGTTAGACTGAGACCTGTGACTGAGGAGGCCGTCTGAGTGCAGTGAACTCACTGTGATGGTCAAGAAACCCGTTTTAGGTGATCTGAGCTTTGTGACATGGTGCGTTATCCTGCTGGAAGCAGCCATCAGAAGTTGGTACACTGAGGTTAAGGGACGGCAACAACACTCAGGTAGGCTGTGGTGTTTAAACAATGCTCAGCCGGTACCGAGGGGCCCAAAGTGTGCCGAGAAAGTCTCCCCCACATCATCACAGCAGCAGCAGCCTGAACACTGATATGAGGCAGGACTGATCCATGCTTCATGCTGTGTACGACCATCTGAATGCTGCAAATCCTCGCAGATCAGCAGTTTGTGAAACACTCAGACCAACAACCATCCCTTAAATCAGCTGTCTTCATCATTCTGATGCTCAGTTTGAGCTTCAGCAGGTCGTCTTCATCACATCTACATGCCCAAATACACTGA
>JAMQGT020005624.1:15000-36828 GCA_024447675.2 Pterophyllum scalare
GCTGATAGTGGAGGGAGGGGGTGGGGAGTAGAGGGGGGGGGGCTTCACGGTCCACAGCCTCACCCATTTTCTGACTGTGTGGCTCTGTGTCGGGTGCGACTTGAGGCTTTGACGCGTGTGCGGTATGCGGAGCGATGCGGCTTTTCTGCGGCCGCCTCGAGCGAACAGCTGATGCTGGGCGGATTGTGGTGGGGGTTTTTGGAAGGGGGAGGAGAGGGGAGGGGTGGGGGGGTGGAGGTGTCACATCAGCTAGTCAAACTCTGCAGCAGCACCACGCGCCACCACCCGGGTTCAACCGGGTTCGCGTCAGGCAGAGGCGCGCTGAGCGCTCACATCCATGCAGGCATTGATCTGTCATCTGTGCGTCTCACTTTGTATTGATTGACTCATTGGACATTTTTATGAATGAATTCTTATTTGTTGCTCATTTATTGCAGTTTTGTCACCCCCCCCCCCTCTGTTTCACATTTTTTTTGGGGGGGGGACCTGATCAATAATATCTCATCAATAAATCAGCAGTTGAATAAATAGCGCGCGCTGTGTGTGTGTGTGTGTCGGTAATTTGCATTGAAAAGTGACAGGCTCAGCAGCGCCTGGAGTTTACCGCACTGCTGTCCGTCCATCCCTCCATCCTCATGCGATCCTTCTCACTTCCTCTCTTAAGTCCATCCACCCTCCGTCTCTGCCTTCCTCGTTCTCTCTTCATCCACCTATCATCTACCTTTCAGCACCTTTCTGTCATCCTTATTTCTGCCCTTCTTCATCCCCCATCTTCACCAATTGCTTTTTCCTCCATCCATCCTTTACTGCCATTAACATTTATTAACTCCATCCTTTCTTTCATCATCCTCCCGTCTTCACTGCTTAGTTTTCTTCACCCTATCTCCTTTTTCTCTCCTTTCTTTCATTGTTTTGCTTCCTGTTTCTTCATACTTCATTATCCACTCATCCCTCCCTCTGACACTCTGCCTCCATTTATAAAAGAAAAGGAAGTTAGAAAAGGAAACTAGAAGCAGCTGAACAGGATTAAAGTTTAAAGAAAAACTAAAAGTATAAACTAAATAGATTTGACCCTTTCCTCAGAGGGATGGACTAAAAGCAGCAAATCAAACTGTTTCCTGGTGTGGAGACAAACATGAAGCAAAGAGGGCGATTCTGACTGAAACATAAGCAGAGGTGAACTGAAACATTGAGACGCATCACTTCACCTGCTGTTAGTCAGCCAAAGCAGGTCTGAACCCGCTGACTCCTGCAGACCGCTCTGGTCTGATGAACGTCTGATCTGCTTGTTCTGGCTCATGGGCACAAAGGGTCCAGAGCAGTGTTTCAGCCAGAGGTACGTTTCACAGCGACACCACGCAGGAAACCGAGGAAAGGGTCATGATTTGGGTTAAAGTAAAACGTGTAACATGGTTCTGATACCTTTGCTGTGGGTATCCACTGATATCGCGTTTGACTGAATAATCTGCAGTCATCAGGGTGACGGAGGGGACTGCAACGTCAAGCACCACCTAAACTTTGTCTTATTAACTCTGTAAAAATGTGACAAATAAAAACATCCAAGAATATAAATTTCCAGAATAAGAAATGACAGCAGGACAAAGACGAATGCTGTAGTTTATTGTCAGCAGTCTGATTGGAGCTCAGTGGGAGTGTCTGCTGCTGTTATTTGAGACCTCAGTCACACAGGCCTGCAGACCAGTGGGGGACCGCCAAGCCACCACCGGTTGCCATAGAAAGATTTGTATTCCCCAGTCTGTTGACAAATGGTTGCTGCAGTCTGAAGGTGAAACTGGTCACGTGGAGGTATATAGTGCTGCACCAGAAACCTCCTTGTGATTGCTTTGGTTGCTAGCAGGTTGCCGTAGTTTGCGTGGAAGACACCGATTTGTCTGCAAACATTTGCCAACTGCTGTCTAAGTGGCAGTGACACTGTGACGAGTCTGACACAAGCTAGAAACAGAAACCGTTCACCTTCAAAGTAAAAGCTGCACCTTTTGAAACGTGCTGGCACAACTTTTACTTTGAAAGCAAATAGTCTCCATTTCCAGTTTGCGTCACATGTTTTCAGATTTCGCTGCTTGGTGGTTCGGAAGACGCCGACTTGCATTGCACTGACGGCGAGCGCTGCCTTCCTCGTCACACACGGAGTGGAGCAGGCAGAGACCGGCAGAAACATGATGAGAGAGCGACGTGTCGCTCTGGCTACAGTTTGTGTTCAGCGAGAAAAAAAACGGTAGTCTGAAATTCCCGTGATTCGATCGTGGATGGCGGTTGATCGTTCCAACAGAAAGTCTAACGTGTTGGAAACTGTGAGCGCTCCTGCTTCACGATGGCCTCACGTGCATCACGCGATGTGAAGCCTGTCAGTCACAGGAAAGGGAGACGTTATGACCTCATGATCTAATCTGACAGCAAGAGGCAAAAGTATTGTGTGGTCTCGGTGCGGCAATAAGGGTCAGACTGGATGAGCAACAGTTCAGTCATGCTGCTGTAGCCGAGATGTTAGCGTCCACATACAGAAACGCTGAGTCTGAGCAGCGGCAGGATTATAAAGAACAGCTGGGTTTGTGTGGCGGGACTTTCAGCCAGCAGCCCCACGTGGGTCCATTTTTAAAGATGCTGTTGACTCATTCATCAGTTTTTAACCATTATTTTCACTTTCTGTTTGGTTTGGGCTGCTTGGTGCTGTGTTGGGATTAAAATGAGCCCTTTGACTTTGTTAAGCATCCACAAGCTTCTCCATTAGTTCAGAGAGGTGCTGCATAGGTGAGGCTGGGACGTCTTCACACTGTGGCTGCTACTGCTGTTTGTGTGGTTTTTGATGTGATTGGTTGAAGTTAGCCTGCAATAAATGTGATGCATTCAGCTGGAATAAAAAAACAAGCAGGAGGTGGAAGAAGCTTTAATTATTATTATTAACATTAAATACCTGATATGAGGTCATGTCTGTGCATCGGCACAGAAAGCAAACAGGATCATTTGCTGTCGTGAAACATCAGCGGCAGAAGTCACCGTCGGCCTCTGCTGCAGGTCTCAGATGTCAGATTTTCCTTCTGAGCTTCATCTGTGGAATCACTGAAGTGGCCCGCTCTGCGACTTTCTAGCTTAATGCTTTTATTCTTGGACTCCACCAGCGCAGCTTTGCATGAGTCACAGTCCAAAGTAATCCTCCTTAATCACAGCGGGCCTCAGCGCAGAGCCTCACTTCATCCTGGGTCTGAAACCAGCTGCTTTAGCTCCTCCCCCTTTAAGACAGCTTTCTTCTGATTGGCAAAAGAAGGTTTGAACAGCAGATGGGCGGGGCTTCTGAGCCTGAGATGCCCATATTAGGTATATCCCCTTTTCTGTGACATCATACAGATCCAAGCATGAAAAAAATAGAATGTCAGTTGCTCTGCTGCTACCTCTTTATTTGAGCTCTCCATCCTTCCTCTTCATTCTCATAGTTTCCTCCACCTTTCATTCATGCATGACTATCTTTTCTTTCTCTGCATTCTTTTATTTCAGTTCTCCATCACTCATCCACCCTTTTCTTTCCTCCATCTTCCCCTTGTTTCCTCCTCTCCTCCATCTTTCTTCCCACATCTTCCTCCTTTTCCTTTTCTTATTTCCACCTTTCTTCCTCTCCCACCCGTTCTTTCTCCCGCCGGGCAGCTCTCCTCCATCCCCGTAGTTCCCATCTTTCTTCCGTCCTTCCTGTCAAGCACACATCACACCTTTTGTTTGCTGGTGACTGAATCTCTCCGTTCCCTTTTTCTGTTTAATCTTTCCCGGATTCTTCCTCTCTGTCGGCCATGTCGGATGATCACCGGAGTGAAATCCAGCTCACGTAATCCTGCCTGTAACAGATGCTGCTGTATCATGCAGCAGCAGCAACAGCAGCTCTGTAGTAATAATTATTTTTTTATGTAATCGTCCACATCACAGTGACGCTGCCAGCTCTCCTCCTCCTCCTCCTCCTCCTCCTCCTCCTCCTCCTCCACCAAGTCTCCACAAGTCTAAACAAATTCAGCAAGCTAGGACGGTTTAAACCTGCTGTGCTGCCCTCAGTACAGCACAGCAGCAGTATAACCTCTAGTTTTTATGCTGTACTAATGAACTACGCGCCTTTACATATTTGCTCAAATCAGTTTTAGGGAATAAAAGTGGAAAACTTGCCGTTAATTAAATAACTAAATGAGAGGAAGTGTATTTGTGTTGCAGGATGTGCTTCCCTTCCTGCTGGCTTCATCAAACCGCTGTTGCGATTATGAAAGACATCAAATGTTGAGCATAAAAAAAGAGATGCGGGACAAAAATTAAACAAATCAGAAGAAAGAAGGAAAAAAGTCCAGAGTAGGAATGGAAATTACAGAATCCTCCCTGGACCTGGACTCCAGGATCCTTGAGTTCGACACGTGGAACATGGGAGGTTTTAGGCTCGGTGGGCTCGGGATGATTTGAGGTGGTTTGCAGGTGAGAACGAGTACTTCCCGATCTGAGTTTCTGTAGCTCGCAGTGGGAAAAGAGTGGATTTGACAGATATGTTGGTGCAGTGAGAGTGACTCTCTGACCCTCACCTCTGACCGCGAGCTGTGGGTAGAGACTGAAAGCCTAGGACTGAGGTTAGAAGCAGCAGAAAGGTGTGTGGGCTCAGAGTGGAGGATGTTTCCTGAGGCCAGCCCGGGATGATCAGGAGAGGTTATGAGAGGAAGGTCTGGGCGTTACTGCTGATGAGTGGCAGGAAATGGATGAGAGGGTAAAATCTGAAAGTAGTCTTTAATTCAGCTCAGTTTTAGAGCTGAAAACCTCAAAACCAACACTTTCACATGAGCTACAAGCTGCAAATCAATCAGTCCAGTAAAAAAGTGCTGCATCACTCTTCCACCTGCTCCGGCAAAGTGCTTCATCATGTTACGCCGCCTCCCCCTGCAGCAGGCCCATGCTGCAGGTCCTCGTCTTCAGGGTGGCCTTCAGGTTTAGATGCTGCAGAGCATGACAAACAAATCAAAGGTTAGCAGAAAACAACACAATAACTTTAAATTTATATTCAAATACAAATGCAGAGACAGAAGGACGGTGTGCGTGTGTGTGTTTGCGTGTTGCATATCCTATTTCAGTCTCATTGATTGTAACAGGTGGAGGGGAGGCAGGTGGGGGTTGGGCGGGCTTTTAGTGGCGTCATTGAGATGGAAAAAAAAGCCATGTGTCACTGCAGCCACACACAGTTTCCATCATCACTCCTGCACACTCCTAATAACCCTAAACCATTATAAAATATGTGTGTGTGTGTGTGTGTGTGTGTGTGTGTGCCCATATCTCAATAATGCAAATACACTCAGTTTGTTTGTGATTACATGGTTAAATCATGTTTTTATTTTACAATAAATCAGAGCTCACATGAGTGTGCGCCTCAGTGTGAATGAACTTATCACCTGTGTTAGTCCAGGTGTGTAGCTGCTGCTCAGTCACGTGTTTCTGTAGGTAGACCGCACCATCATCAGGCGTGTGCGTGTTCAGTCACACACACTCGTGGCTTGTTTTGTCCTCCTGGCAGCAGGCGTGTGTTTGTTTGGCTTTATTTGCCCAGCAAACGCACACGCACACACCTGCAGTAATGACTTACTCAAGGACACCTTCGTGTCAGAAGTCTGGCACTTTCAAATTAAGGTTCCACAGAATTTCCTTTAAGGCAAATTATTGTTTAAAAAGAATGAAAGAGTCCTCATACCTCATACCGCTCTCTGTTGTATGGATGGGCTCTCCTGATAATTCGGCATCACAGTCTTTTTTGTTTTGGTGATGTTTTATGATCTGCTTCCTCGTCTTCCAGCTGCTCCCTGTAGGGGGCGCCACAGCAGATCATCTGCATCCATCTGCCCCTATCCCAGCATCCTCCTCTGTTCAAAGTCCTTCAGATTCTTTGAATAAAAGATGGACATCCTGCAGTTTCTGTGTTGGCCTAATTTCATCCTTCGAAACGTTCCTCAGCCGTTTCTTGTGTTTGTTTGTATCTCATGCTCTGTGGGCGTATAAAAATGACTGCTTAGCTTCAGTGTGGATCTGCTGTAGTAGTTTGGGAGGGTCAGGCCCTGCTTTGTGTCTGTCTGCTAATCTGTAGGCACTGGCACGTTGGGTGGAGCTGGTGCAGCGCTGCCACCAACAGGCTGCAGGTTAACGAAGCAGGAGAGAGTTTAACGTCACACAGGCAGAACAAACTCGGCCGCTCGCTCTGAGGATCCTTTCCTGGCTATGGGCTCGATGCTAATGATAGCTAGCTCATCAGCCTGTGTGTGTGTGTGTGTGTGTGTGTGTGTGCGTGCCAGTGGCCATCTTTCAGCCAAGTCAAGGGCAAACCCGGATTTCTGCTGGC
Source organism: Pterophyllum scalare (assembly GCA_024447675.2). Lineage (NCBI taxonomy): Eukaryota > Metazoa > Chordata > Actinopteri > Cichliformes > Cichlidae > Pterophyllum > Pterophyllum scalare. The sequence goes on from JAMQGT020005624.1 coordinate 21,356, forward strand.
ACGCCGGAGGTCACATTTCCTGCTGATGTGTTTTTAACCTTTTTTATGGCACAGTTTTTCTCCTTCAGTCAGCGCGGCGCGTTTAACCCTCACTCGTTTCCGCTCGAGCGCTCGCAGAGGTGAGACACTGCTGATTTTAATTGGATTGTGGTCTGATTAGATTAGCAATTTCCCCCTATTAGTCCACACACAAACACACATTTGTATGTCTGTACTTGTGAAGGCGCTTATTTTCATAACCTTAAACTAATTCCAGCTTCATTACAGAGCTCCCCTGTGAGGAAGTGAGGCCTGGACAACAATTTTTAAAGCAGATTTCAACAAGCAGGAAGCTCAGACTTCTTTATTTATGGGTTAAAAAGACATTAAAATCGAATCTGTTTTAGAAATACATCATCTGTGTCTTCTGTCTTTGAGATCAGATTAAATCAAGCTGATAAAACAGGAAGGTAATGCTTGCAGCGCAGCTACCCTGCAGTACAAGACATGAGTAAATTGTATTATCGTAACATTATGTTATAGCTCTAAAAATTAAATGTCCTCACACATCAAAAAGCTCTTCACTTTATAAGAATGACGTATATGTTTGAATTCCAAAATTTTAATAAGAAATCGTCCTGCATTTTGCCAAAGACGCACAAAGAGCCCAGAAGCTCATTTTAAAGTCGTCTCCAATCGCACACTATCAACACATTTTAGTTTCAAAATAAAATGCAGACGCGTCTTTCCAAATATAACCTGGTTTTCAGGAACATCTGCCAAATGTCCTCCAGCTCCAAAAACCATCCCTGCTTTCTAAAAATAATGAGACGAAGCACCGAGAAGTTTGAGAGACAGCCTCTCTGTGCAGGAACGTCCTCTGTAACGACGTGTCCTCCAGCTCCAACAAAGGTCTTTGCTGTTTGATGTCTGCCGATTCAGAGGCGTCTCAGCCTTCTTTCACATCCTTAAATGGCACAATTTTGAAAACATTTCTTTACTTCCTAAGAAAGCTCTAAAAACAGTCCCCAATTTATGAAGACATTTAACATCAAATACCAAGCCCATACTGAATATTATGTTCCTAAATAATTCCTCAGATTCTAAATATTCCCCAAAATGTTCCCCATAACTCACCAAAATGTCTTCATGTTTTACAAATTTTATCAACCTTTTTATTTTTCCCCTAAAATGTTCCCAGTTTCCAGAATGTCCTCACAAGGAAGGCTTTTATGGTCGGTACCCACAGTGAAGCAAAACACGCGCGCACACACACACACACACGCGCGCGCAAACACACACACACACACACACACACACACACACACACACACACACACTGCTCCTACGTACTATCGAGCGTGCAGGATCTGCTGACTGAAGACAGTCCTGTGTGGGAGCTGATTGGTCTTTTAATGGCCCTGCAATCGTCCCTGGCCTCTTTTGCGTGTGTGTTTTTGTGTGTTTGCTTGTGTGTGTGAGTCCTCATATATTATAGATGTACCCCTCCCCCCTCGACAGCTCAGAGAGCAGCAGCAAACATCCTCCTCCTCATCCTCCTCTCCTTTCTCTCATCCTCTGAACCCTCTTCATTCAGCATCTAAGTTTTAATCTGCTCAGCCAATCAGATCGCGGCTCGGTTTAATTAATCAGCGGCTGGGAAAGCTGAACCCAGACCTGATCTGTGCTCATCTCTGACAGGAAGCGTGGGCGAGTCAGTGATGTCATGCTGATGTCACAGCATCAGGATGGGAACGACATGCTTGTCTCAGCCCAGAATTTAAAACCATTAAAGTCGATTTTCCTGACCTTAAACGCACCCTTTGGCCGACCTTCTGCTGCCCGCTTGGAAATATTAAAGTCGCAGTCGTGTTGATCGATATTAATGAGAGGAGTGAGGAGAAATCTGGGTGGAGGAGGTGCACGCTAAATAATTTTACAGATAAAATTTGTAAACATGATCGCTGACACGAGTTTGCCCCTCACGTCTGCAGAGGGAATAAATGTTCACTGGCTGATTGGCACACCTGAGGAAAGGTCAGAGGTACATTTCAGTGACCAAAGTTAAATATGGTGAAGCTGGGTGAAGCGGTGGATCGGGGAAAGGAGCAGTGTGTTGATGTAAACGCAGAGAGCAGGTTTATAAGTGTTAAATGAGCCTGCTAAATCTGCCTCTATTGATTATCTGTCCATTGATTGTTGAGTTCGCAGCAGATCGAACCTGTGTGAGTCCTCCGGACTGAAGTCTTTGGATGCTGAATCCCTGGATCGCACGAGCAAACTGTACAAATATGTCTGCTGATTCTTTTCATCCTTCACTGATCGGTTATGGGCTGATCAGTAAATCAGAAAATGATCGCTCAGTCTGAGGTTAGTCTGAAGGCTTTAACCCCGGAGTTGTGAGTTTGTTGTGACAGCACGGCTGTGCAGAGGCCGGAGCTGCTGTCAGAACTGCTGCTTTCTCATTCTGACACTCAGGAAATCGTTTTTATGGATTTTAATCTCACGTTTCTCAAGCGTGTGTTGAAACATAAACAGGCTGGTGGCTCCGCCTACTCGTGGGTCAGTCAGCCAATGAGGTTATAGCTATACTTGTGAGAAAGGTGCGTGAAAATAAATGCTTACACGGGCGCGACAGTTTCACCTGCTGACTCACCGCTTCAGCTTTTGTCCTACATCTGATCATTGTTTTCATGGCTCCCATCCAGAGACACAGATGGAGTATGAAGGGGAATGTCTGGCATTTTGCTCGTGGGCACTTTGGCAGCAGAGTCTGCTGTTACTGCGCCGTCTGCAGTGAAGGAAAATGCAGCAGAAATAGTCCTGAGCCACAGTGATTACAGGCAGTTATTGAATTGAATTAGAGCATTAAAAGGTCGGCGGATGGCTGAACTCACCTCCCTCAGCCCGAGTGTGCCTCTCCTTTAAATAGATTCCTGCAGCTAATGCCTGACAGGAAGCCGAGCTGCAAGCCGCCATTACCTCATACTCAAAGTTCAGAGAAGAAGAAGCAGAAAGGGCGATGTTTACTGACTGCAAATATTCTGATCAAATACAAGTTCTCACGAGAAGCACCTGAATCATCTGCACTTGGTACACATTGAAGCTTCGGTTTCGACTCATTTACTCGGACCTGATTCGCGAGACTTGAATTGGATTCGTTTTGCATTAAAATGGCTCAAACTTGAACTTCTGAATAATTTAATATTGATCTGATATTTTTAATGCTGAACACTATGATTCAACATTTAACTTGGACGAGAGCCAACCAGGACTCAGACTCAGCAGCAGGTCCAATCGCTCTGACTGCTTTGATTTCGACAAGTGGGGAATAACCGAAGCCCTTTGGGGCTTTTTCAAAACCGATTCTGACTCGAATCTCGACTCGAGGTTTCCATCGTTTACGACATCGTTTAAGCCTCATTTATCTCAAAATAATTTGATTTTTTTTACCTGAACTCGTTTAAAATGACTCTGACTGTTTCTACTGTCAGCTTAATGTTTAGACACACTTAAATATTTCACCGAGGCTCATGGGAAATGTAGTTCTGAGAACCAGAGATGAAGCTGAAACATTACTGTTCAGTGGACCTCTAACAGCTCTTCCCTATTGGCTGAAAATCAGAGAGAGATGGTCATCATGAGGTCACGTTACACCTCTGAGGTCACACTTCATAGCACAGAGGAGGATTCTGGGTAATAACTTTACCCTCCTTGTTCCCAGTCACTACAGAGAACACCATCACACATGAGAGAAAAATCAGATTTGGGTCGATGTCACCTGCAGCCTGAACACACACACACACACACACACACACAGACACACACACACACACACGCGCGCGCGCACACACACACACACACACACACACACACTCTGGGGAACAGGAAGTGGAATCAGGACATTTTGGGAACACAGGAAATTGATCCTGAAGGACATTTGGGTCAAAGAAAACCAGATATTTGCTCTCAATAATTTACTCAGAGGACTGAACCGTTATCATAATGATGATGGTGACGATGATGAGGAGCACCAGGCCTCAGGTGATTTCTTCATTCTTTTAGCTGAAAGCGCACGGAGGCCAGAAGAATAAGCAGAGGATGAAGGAGTTAATGGAAGGATAATCAGGTGGCCCAGTTAGCGAGGTGAGACTCTGATGAATGAATCAAACGTCCTCGCGTCGGTCTGAGCGTGAGCAGGCAGACAGGAAGTGAGTCATTTATCTTCATCGTCTGAGCTGCCTCTTTGCCCAGGTGTGCCCGCCTGAGTTCACCTCTCTAACTGTTGCAGATGGTTCAGTTTCTTTGAAGTGGGTTCATTTGAGGATCTGATCCACAGTCAGTGTGTCACCTGCAGCAGGTGGCAGTAGGCCACACCCCCGAGAAGAGCTATTTCCTGCTGCTGACACGGATTTGACACACCTGAAAGAATCAGTGTCGGTTTAAGTAATAAGAACGTTTTCACCGCTTTATTTTTATATTCTTTATGGATTTTATCACCATTTGTGCGGAAGATGAGTCACATGACCCCTGAAACGCCCCTTTTAATGTGAGCGCACTCAGAGCCTGAACAGAGAAAGACCACCATGGAGACCCCTATATCTCTGACTGGGGTTTTAGGCTTTGTCGAGCCAGCTAACACAATGATGAACTTGGTTTGAAGAGCAGTTTGTGTCAGTTTGTGTTGCTGTTCTGATGTAACTCATTTCCTGTGAGGCTGTGAGATTCTACAAATCATCAATGCTGAGCTAATGTGTAACTTTTAGTTATTATTATCAATGTTAGGCAGTGGGTGTGGGCCTTTAGAATGTGGGGGCGGGGCTTCTGAGGGATGGGGTGGAGCTTCAGTAGGCAGGCATGTGGCTCTTAGTCTCCATTAGCTAATAAAATAACACAACTGCATCCTCACTGATTTATATTCACTGCATATTTTAATAAATACATTTCATCAAGGTTGCATTAAAATTTTTAAATGTTTATTTGAGTCAGCTGGAATAAACTGTGACGTGTTTGTGGCACTTTCATGTTTGCAGTTAAAATAGATCACAGATCGTCCATTGATCGGTCCTCAGATCAATGCTGTATTGATCAGCATCAGGTGTGCTGCTGCATGTGTTTAACAGCTGCTCAACAAACCAGAGAGACATATCAGGAGGGCTCTGACTCTATTCTTTCTCAAGTACAGGATAGTTTGTGGTTTGAATATCTCTCAGTTTGCTTGTGAAGAGTTTATTTCTGGTCAGAGCTGACGTAAAGAGGTGAAGAAATATTAGTTGGCTCTAAAATCAGGTTTGGACATAAGAAATTCCAGCTGAGGTCACTGTGAACTCTGAACCCAGAAAAAATTCATCTTACTGCATCATAAATCACAGGAGTGTGATCGATGTGGTCCCAGTCCTTAGGAATACTGGAGAGTTTAACTCCCACTTCCAGCATGAAGAGAAAGTAGCGTAGGCTTTTCCAGCAGGAGCCACTAATTCATGTACAATGAATAATTTAGACTGTAACTGGTGACCCTGATTGAACAGATATCAGCTGATCAGTTTTAATTATGATGGATCAATGGACCAGCTGCATGTTTATTTTTAAGAGGGCAGAGGAGCAGGCAGCAAACTACCACCAGTCTAGTAATGAACATTTAACTGAATGAATTATTGTGTGAATCTCTGAGTGCTGGTGTGTGATTTCACGTTTAGTAGCTGTTTGATTGGTCGAGGGAGTCGTTTGTCTTGTTAGGGTGACGGTGCAGATGAGTGCGGGGTAATTCTCTAACACATCAGGACTTTGCTGATTGCATCTTTGCAGATGTTTAAAGGATCTGATTGGTATGTAAAAGCAGGAAGAACAAGCTGCAGTAAGGACAGAGAGCTCCAGTCTGAGGCTGCCTGCCAGTGCACTAAAAGAAGATGATCGATTTCCTGACTCACTGCATCCTGGGAAAATGGCTTGATTACCCAGAGAGCCTCGGTGCTGCTGTGGAGGGGGAGGGGTGAAAGGATGCCATGGAGGTCTTGTGCTGTGGGTATAATAATTTCTGTGTGTGTCTTTAAGACCAAACTGATCCTGCCCTGTTTTCATCCTCCACTCTGCAGGTTTCCAGTCTGTCACAGAGCTACTGCTTATTTTATTTTATTTTATTTTATTTTATTTTAATTATCTTGAGCTTAAATTAGTTTAGATGATCTTATCTAGGCTCGTTTTAACTTTAGCTCAGTTTAGCTTACATAATATTAGCCGTATTTATTGCGTTCTTGTACAACATTATCTTTGATTGGCTTATCTACTTTAATGCTAATTTCCTCTTAGCTTAGTTTATCTTAGCTTAGATGAGTTTAGCTTATCAGAGGATATCTTAGAGGATCTTAAATAAGCCTTTCTTAAACTTAGCTCATATAATCTTAAGTTTGTGATTATATTACCTAAGCCTATAGCTTTATTTTAGCTTAGTTTAGCCTAATGTAAACCCAGTACCTCACTGCCTAACTGTAGCTCAGTGCTGGACCAATAAACACATTATTCCAGTTGACTGTTCATGACTGGACATTTTACAGATGATTTATGTAAACGGATAATGTTTAGATCAAAGTGAGCTAGATGAACTCTAACCCACTCAACCAATCAAACTTCATTTGTTTATTTGTATTGTGGATTTAATGCAAAGACAATTAATGAGATGATTTTATATATATATATATAATTAATTTAAACAACCTGATTCTACTAAAAGTATTTAAAAAATAGTAATTAAAAAATGAAAGTGTGCTAGATAAAATACACTGAAACGTTAAACTAGAGAATGAAATGTACAGTAATTAATAAACTGAAATGTTCCTTAAAGCCAGAACGATAAAACCAAAAAGGTTTGAATTTGAAGTTTTGGTTAGCTGCAGATCACAGCTGTATGAGGTTTCACCCTCCTCCTCCTCCAGCCTTCCTCTTCCTTACCCTCTTGCCTCTGCCACCTCCTCCCCCCCCGTGAGTGTCCATTATCAGACCCCTAAAAGCCCCTTCCATCCTCCCGTCCTTTCTTTTCTCCTCTGTCTCTTTATTCGCCCCGTTTGTCCCTCTGGCAGAGAACAAGTCTGACTGTTTATTTATAGATGCAAAGAAATAAAGAAAGAAGACAGACGCTGTGAGTGTGTGTGTGTGTGTGTGTGTGTGTGTGTGTGTGTGTGTGTGTGTGTGTGTGTGTGTGTGTGTGTGTGTGTGTGTCAGGATAGTTTGATGTCACTTGTCTTCTGACTCTTCTCGGAGGTGATCACCTGGTCGGGGCGTTGCTTCGATAATGAACGCAGTCCCTAAAACTGTCTCCTCGGATTACTCAAAGCCGCCCTTTGAACTAACTGAGATGTTTTCTGCTTTAACCCTGAATGAACCCAGATGTGATGATAATGTATGCGTGACCTCATTGAGGTGAAGGTCCTTCCTGTGGCGCCTCAAAGATCCAACAGCAGGTGGTGCAGAATCAGCTGATCCTGCTCATCCTTTGGATCAAAGTCACGGCAGAAATAGATTAGCCCGGATTCAAATCCATTCTGACGAGGGGAAACAGATCGATACCGATGATCAGCAGCTCTGTGATTGGACGGGAGCTTCTGTTTGATGGCTGTCAGAGATTTTACAGAGAAAGAAATCGAAGCCGAAACGTGACGGAGAAACTAAACTCTGTGACACCTTCACAGGTCTCTGTGCAGCTGCTGCTGATCAAATGCATTGATTACCTGATCATCATCAGTGTGAGCACCTCTGTGGAGCTGAAGTTTCTGCAGTTTGCAGGTCTGGAGCGTTCAGGTGTGTTAACACAGGAGTGGACGTCCCAGCGAATTCACCCCGAGCTCAGGGAAGTCTTAAACCCCGCGGCTCCATCTCAGAGTCTGCAGCGTGCATGTCGGGGTTCAGGTCCATGAAGTACACCCCAGCAGGTTGGCAGCCTGATGCTGCGTTTGAGTGCTGATGATTAGCTCTGAATTCAGAGTGTCTGCTGCTGAATCAGCGCCTAAGCTCAGAATGTGAAGGATTTCAGGGTGTAAAGTTGACATTGGTTACTGGAGGCACGTGAGCAGTCACACAGGGCACAGATGGACTCTGGGTAGCGCCAGAGATCCCAGAGGATTCTGGGTAACATGGCTTGCTGCTGGCATGGTTTCCTTCTAACATACACACAGATACAGAGTGTGTATTCATGCATGCAAACACACAAATGCACAAACACACACTGTGCTGGCATCACTGTGACACCTGAGGTCAACGTCCTGATTTAAGTCTGCATGACATGAGAGGAGGGGGGGGGTGAAAAGGATGTAAAAGGAGAGATGGGGGGAAGGAGGGGAAATGATGAAAAGGAAAAAGAAGAAATTAAAATAATAAAAAGATGAAAATATGAAACTTTAACTTTCCCAGATTTGTGAAATCTTTCATGTGGATCAATTCCCCACGAGAGAAGAGATCAATAATAAAACAGAGGTGCCTTCATTCGAGTTCAGAAAGGAAGCGTCGCCGTGTCCTGATCAAGAGGTTTATCATTCAGTGAGAAAACATTATTGATTATTATTATAATACAATAAATCGATCATTAGAGCAGGACGTGATGGTTCAGACTGAAACAGAAACTTTGTAATAATTTGAGGAGACATTCTCATCATGAATCGTTGGGATACCTTTTCCTGCTATTATGACACATTTTCTCACTATAACTCCACAGGAAATAAATGAGCGTCCAGGTGAGACGCACTGACCTGAGATCAGGTGGATGCTGTGATGAGAATCGTGCTGGTGCTGCGTTGTCATGTGTTTACAGCTGCACACTTACTGTCCTCTCTCCCCTCCCCCACCGTGCACTCACTGCTCTCTTCACCATCACCCTCCTCTCCCTCATCTGCCTCCCCTCCCCCCTTGTCATCCACCTCTCTCTCCGCCTCCTCTTCATCGCTCGCTCGTCTTCCTCGCTCGTTTCTCGCCGCAGGGCTTCGCTGTTCGCTCACTCACATTAATCTGATTCATTTGGCCACAAACACACACATGTACACATGTGTGTTCTCACCCTCACACGCTCACAGCTCAGTGTGTGTATGTGTGTGTGTGTGCACGGCCTAATAAAAATATGATTATATGAAAGTGGGGTCACATGCACGCTCGGTTCCAAACTATGAAACCAGTTGTGTCTTTTTCTCGGCCCGACCTCGTTCCTGTGATGTCAGCAGTTTGATGTACAGTGCGAGGCAGCCGTGTTTAAACTCATTAAAGTTTCATTTCACTCATAGCTGAACGGCCTTATTTTAATGCACCACGCTCAGATTTCAGATGTGCACAGCTGGATTGGTTTTGCATGATATCTCACACACATGGTCCATCGTCATGTTGCGATGCTGTGGGCTGAGGTGACCCCTCAGAGGGAGGCAGAAACAGGTACCTGTGAGAGCCAAGCTGGGCTCATGGCTGCAGTAACCTGTCTGAGGGCAAAGCTCAGCTCAAAGGTTCATTCATCTGGATTGTTTCCTGTCTTTGCATATTATAGTGTCACCCATTCATTTTCATCTGCTGATGCGGGGGGGGTGGAGCCTATCCCGGCTGCCATAGGGCAAGAGGGCAGGGTACACCTGTACAGGTGACCACCTGGTTGTCGGGCTAACACAGAGAGACTGTGTTAACTGAGACTAGAATAACTGTTGGACCACGCACACGCTCACCCCCTCCTCCTCTTCACCTTCACCTTGTTTGTAATTCACGCATCATATTTTTTCATTTTGTGTAGATGTGAATTTGTATTTTATACTTCGTATATTTCACAGTATCCATTTATTAATTACTAATATCTAAGGTGTAATAAAGGCACAATAAATAACATAAATAAGTAAAATCCAGGAAAACCCAAAGAAAAACTGATTTGATGAATTTGATGCCAAGACGAGAACGTGGCGCTTCGCTGTGACGGGATTTCAAACAAAACTGATCCGAGTGTTTTCTTATTTTTAGGAAGTTCAGCCTGCTGCCTCCTCCTCTTCCTCCTCCTCCTCGTCCTCCTCCTCAGATGGTTGGATAAGGAGAAAACAGCCGAGTGTGTCTCAGCCTCTGCTGTTATGTAACAGTGTTCAGATATTAGTCAGGGCCGGCCTCCTCATTACACTCAGAGCTAAGACCCTGCAGAGAAAGCGAGCTCTGGATTTCAGCTCATCTCATTAAAAGCTTCGTTCACACACATTTTTCCCGCTGTTCCTTCAGCGCCGGATTATCCCGAGCCAGAGGCCGGCGCTCGAGTCTCAGGAAGTGAGCGGCACAGCCTGAACCTGCAGGTGTGCGCGCCACTTTACCGCGTCCTCATTGGTGCCCTGCAGGTTGCCTTATTCCTCAGTGGCTCAGGTGTCCTGATATAGACTTGTTTTCTGCGCTGCAGGCGTGGAGGGAAACCACAGACTGTATATAACTGATGGCCACGGCTCTCACCTTCTTCTTCTGTTTCGGTTTTTATTTTGGATCCAGATGTGACCGTATTTGGATCAAATGACAGACAAATCAAATCTGATCAAAAATGTAAAAGAAAAAGTAGCATCTTTTCACCAAAATAAAAGCCCTTACAAACAGAGCGCACTGTGAACAAAAACAAAGGCGATGGTGAGCTGGTCCTGATGTTTCAGGGTTCATCCGGTTCTCAGTGAGACTGCTCTGTTTCCTGGCTCAGCTGCTGATTGGCTCTTTGGGATCAGATGGCATGTTTTCTGATTGGCTCTCAGAGATTTCTGCCATGTGACACAGCTCAGCTGTGATGTCAGAGTGAGCCCAGCGTGTTTCATCCAGGCTGAACGTTGTTCACAGTTCATGTGTGAGATGCTTCTGTGCTCTTTGTGTTTCCTGTTGGTAAATCAGTTACTTCAGACCCTCTGCCCCCCCCCCCCAACCCTAACCCTAACCCTAACCCTTCCCACAGACGGCGCTTAAGATCATCTGGTTTCTGAGTCACTCGGTTTCCATCTCAGCTGTGTTGGTGCAAACACCAGAGGAGGCGGTTTGGGTGAGGCTGTGGCTATTTCCTGGAAGAACCTGCGCAGGTTCCTGCTGCAGCGCCCCCATCAGGCTGTCTGAGAGCCTCGTCCTGGAGGAGGAGCGATGCTGCAGTGCTGATTAAACATTTACACTGCGATCGTGGCGCTGCGCCTCCCGCCTCCCTTCCTGCTGGTCTCAGATCAGTATTTACCGTCACAGCCTCTTCATGTTCCGGAATGATCCTCACTCAGCTCCCGAACGCCCTCCTCTGAAATCCCGACCCGGGTCGCACGCAGACCTGCAGACCTGCAGACCGAGGCTCAGCACGGAGCAGCTCACTGATCTATTATTAATCAAACTCTGTCCATTAACTTCCATCAGCCCCTGACCTCTGACCTCTCACTCAGTTTGTGTGTGTGTAAACTGGAGACTGAGGCAGGTGGAGCTTCAGGACTGAGGGAACAGACTCTGATTGGCTGGTTTAAAGGCAGGGAGGATGCTGATTGGCTGCTATATGTTATATAAAAACATATTTTTAGGGTATAATGACATATTTTACATATTTTTTTAGAGTATTAATTTTGTTTGACAGATTTCAGAATGTTCAAACTTTTTAATCCAAAATTCTTTTAATTTTTTAAAATTCTGCCTTAAAAGTTAATTTTTTAGATTTTATAATGATTTCTTTCTTATTGATGACATCACACGTGCTTATTTCATTTTTTGATCGTTGAGTTCAGATTTGACTTTATTGTGTGTGTGTGTGTGTGTGTGGGGGGGGGCTCTGTCTATCTCCTGGGCATGTTTGAAGGTCAGAGAGTCCTCTGCCGTCACAGGGAGGAGCCCCGCGGTGCCTTCAGGGACACACATCCATGTTTGTAATTTTGTGGGATCACTCTGCATTCACAGACCACCAAACCTGACCTGGACCTGAGAAGCAGGTCCTCTGAGGACAGAAATGTTCTGGTAATCAGTGATGGAAACCATCGCTGGAATGATCTGCTTGAATCAGTGAGGAACGCGGTGATTTTAACAACCCGAGCGCAGCCGAAGGGGAAATAAAAGTGGACGTTTATGGGTTTTAAAAACATGAAATTGGTGCATCGTGTCCAACATTCCCCCTGAAGGCCGGCTGCTCGTTATCAGGAGGAAACAGCGAGAGGAACACGGCATTTCGTTTCGCTGAACCTCCCCAGAAACCGTCTCCTCGTTGATCCGCTCCACACTGAAGTGATGAATGAACTCGTTTCTGCCTGCAGACCCTCACTGTATTATTTTTATTATTTTGTAGTGTTTTTATTCTTGGAGAAGTAGAGCGACCCAGTTTCAGACATGTGGTGTGTTTTCTAGCCGGGAGGGATCAGGAATAACAAACCCTCCTCAGGATGGAGCGACAGGAGGACGCTCGCTGACGGGTGCTTCACACGACTTTCTCCTTCGCTTCCTTTTTACCGCACAAAGACTTTACTAACCGCAGACGACAGCCAAGAAAAGATGAGACGTTTGGACAAGTTCGTAGCCTCATCTGCATTGATTAACATCAGGTATGCACAGCGCAGCCCACACTGCAGGGATCCAGGATCACTGCGTAAACAGTCCTGGTCATGTTACCTGGAGCATTCAGAAAGGACCCAGGCAGACACAGCTAACCCTCCTTAAGCCATCAGTGGTCAAACACTGAGACCCTCACCGGCCTCCTCAGATCCACTAACATTCAGGTCCTGCTGGATGCTCGGAGACCCTCTGCAGCTTCACTTAAATCCTTCTGACACAGGAAGTGGGGACTAACGGGGTCCTTAGAGCTCAGTTTTAGGGTCTAATTTAGGGAGTAGGTGGACTGACACATTACGGTTGGAGGTCAGTCCTCCTTCGCCCGTGCTGCAGGAAGTGAGGAGCAATCGCAGTCCTCCCAGCTCTGGTTTGGGGTCTATCTTAGCTCCTACGATGGAGTAAAAAGGTTTCCAGCAGAAGAAGAACCTGACGTAGGTGCACCGTGATTGGCCCACATGTGAGCGCCGAATGCTCAAACTCATGAGTGCAGCACGACCACCCACATTTTAAAATGGTCTGAAAACTGGTGAAACATTAAATATGTGCTCAGCGGCTCCTCACTTAAAGAAGGACAGATGAAAGTAACTGATGATGATGTCCAGGCTTTACTGGCTGGAGATAGATCATACCTTTGGCTCATCGCAGCGTTTCCGGTCATCCGGAGTCTGGCAGCCCGCCGGCCGTCCCGTTCGGGCTCTGGGGTGCATCGCTCCCGTCGGCTCGTTTTTCTTCCAGTGAGATTAAGACGGACGAAACAGAACCGAAGAAAAGCATCCGGCGCTCAGATCCTCTCGTGATAATAACGTGAGAACTGTCAAAGGTGCCGCTCACATTTAAGACGTTTCCCATCAGCCCCTGCTTCTCTCCTTTACCTGCGTCAGTGGATAATCGCCCTCTGACAGATGTGACAAAGACGCTGGAGACGTGTGCGTCTGATCGGTGCACTGATGCAGCTCAGCCTTATGGCTGAAGCAGACGTGTGTTACCCATGATGCTCTGAGGCTGGCCATAAGTATGTGGACAGTTACATATGCCCGGAGGGCCAACCGTGGGTGCAGACACCAGCACCCACACACAGCAGGGCAACAACCCGAGGTCGGAGCAGATCTGATCTTTGTGATCAGAGAAAATGTCAGATTTATTAAGTACGCCCAGTCCTCCTCCCTCACTGTGAAACAAACAGATCTGCCAAGTCTGAAAAATGAAGCCGAGTCTTAAACCTGCATCCTTTAACCTGCAGGGGGCGGCTGTGCTGGCTCTATATGAGTTCACCTGAGCTCAGCAAACACCTTCCCTGGTGGCAGCTTTGCTGCAGGTCGCTGCTTTCAGCTCTTACTGAATCAAAGATGAGGTTCATTTGGAAGTACTACTGCCCCCAAAAAGTCACAAAGGACCAAAAGGTGGGGGACGGGAGAGGATTAGGGCGTGGCTACCTTAGCTTCTCAAACTAGTGGGTGATGTCGCGGACATGTCTGCTCTTTGTTTACAGTGTGTCCTTCTTTTTGGCTATATATATATGTACATGTATATATGTATGCATGTTTTCTCTTGTTTTTTTTTTGAGGCGCGCGCGCCCAGGCTGGAGTGCGATTGCTGTAACCCTCACACTCCTGACAGGATCAGACTGGGACGGCTCAGGTCCGTGGACACGGCGAGGCCGACATCAGCCCGTCTTCTCTCGCTCCAGTTTGTGTTTGGTGTGTGTGTGTGTGTGTGTGTGTGTGTGTGTGTGTGTGTGTGTGTGTGTTGGATGGCGTGGCCTCCGGGCTTTGGCTCAGTGTGGACATGAGCATCAGGCCCGAGATCCTGCAGTTAGCTGACATCATTAGCACCGCCCACAGCGAGAGCTGTTGGCAGGACGGAGTGAGGAAGCCTGCCACCGGCCTCTGCAGGGGGACAGCAGGTCCAGGTGGAGACACCTGAGCGGGATACAGAGGACATGTTTACACATTAACTCCCAAGATGCATGTGAGGTCTCTGGAGCCAATTGCTCGTCATAAGAGCTTTTTTATAACTCACCTATTTGCATTATTAGGGGCGTGGCCTCTTTGACTGACAGGTGGCTGTAGCTGCTAGCTGTGTGCTCGGCTTCACCCTGAACTGGACCTCTGGACCATGTTTGTGCTGTTGGAGCAATTTTAATGCAATTAACTGACCAATAATATGGCTGAGGCGGAGCTCCAGTTTTATTTGGATGCTACTGATTTGCAGGTACCCAAGTCTGAGCTCCCACACAGATGACCAGCATTAGGCCATGACATCCAGCCAAGAGTTCCCATCATCATCCTCCTCCATTCAGACTGACCGGAGGACAAACACTCGGCACCTTTACGAGAGAAGCAGAGCAGCTCCGGACAGACACACACAGCAACACAATTTAAAACCAGAGACTCACTGAATCCCCAAAAGAAGACGTCACCTGACAGGAACGCACATATTTGTTTACATCTCAGTCCTCGCTGTTATTGGATGCCACATCCACGTGACCGGTAGCACGTGGTTTCAGATGGTGCTGCTGCAGCAGGTCGGGTGCAGTGCTAAGGAGGAGGCCCGCTGGTTCCAGCCTGTCTCTGGCTGCTGATGAAGGGCTCAGTCACTGTGAGGAGCTGCAGCCAGGCTGAAGGAGTTTGTTTCCAGCCTGAAATCATCACTTGGATCAAACTGCAGATCATCTTGAATGTTTGGTTTGTAAAACATAAAAATAGAAACGTTAAGGCGACGCCTCCTTCCTCTGTTTTTCCAACAGTTAAATCTAAAGCTGGCACCAGAGATTCATCCAATGTGTTTGTGAGCTGAATCTAAACTCTGAGCGCTCCTCACACACACACACACTGTGTCTCTCTCTCTCTCACACGCACATACAAAGTTGACACAAGCAGATTTGTAGGATTACCAAGAGGATTTCATGATTGGAATTCTCTTCACTGCCCTAATTCTGCGCCCCTGTTTTTGGTGCAAGCAATACG